>BPLR01016169.1:0-126191 GCA_021605095.1 Caerostris extrusa | reverse complement strand
TTACGTATTGCTGACTTATATACTATATTTATAAAATAAAAACTTCATTCGTGATATATAGACGAAAATAGGGAAATACTTTATGTAATTTTTTTTTTTTTAAAAGCAGTATATATTCTCAGAAATATAAGGGAATAAATAAAAGAGTACAGTATGGTTAAACTGCAAAATGTTCGATGAAAAATTTGATGCGGTAGTAGTTCAACAAAAATGAGTGAACAGATTTTTCAATTCAAACGAAGTCTTGTTTCCCAGTTTAAGCTACAAAAAAAATATTAAAACAATGTCATAGACTAATAAATAATATCCTGTTACCTACATGAATTCTAGCACTGAAGAACTGCTAGCTTATAGTGGCTGTAGAGTTTCAAGAAGATAAATTCATACAATATATACACATTGCTTGTTTGCAATATATATATATATATATATATATGCATATACATACATAAAATATTAAGTTTTGAAACAGTTTCCAACAAAACATTGTGTGCGAAAACCGTTATAAATTTTCGATGGGCTTTTATTTTTCTTGTGTGTGTGTGTGTGTGTGTGTGTGTGTGTATGTGTGTGGATGGGTGCCTTGTATTCTGCCAACTAATTTATTATGGGCCAAACATCAGTTTGTTTCAATGTGGATCTACAGCCTGAGCTTGTTCAAACTATCCTAACAATTGACTAAACTTAGTGCTAAGATGGACTTTCGCAGCTACTAAGATGGATTTTTGATTGCTATCAATGAGATAGATACATTTAGTCAATCATCCTTAAGCCAAATCTGATTTTTCAAGGTTTTCACTAAAATGTTCTGATAAAATCAGAATATTATTATTGGGGATAACATTTTATGTTTATTTTTATGGTGTTTTTTTTTTTTTTTTTTTTAATTTTTATTTTCTTATTTTTTTCTTTTTTACTTTCATGATTTTTTTTATTTTTATTTTCTTGTTGTTTTTTTTTTCCATTTGGTTTTATTTTTATTTTCATGGTTTTTATTTTTACTTTCAAGGGTTTTTATTTTTTATTTTCATGCGATTTTTTATTTTTATTTCCATATTTTAATATTTTCAGAAAAAAGAAATGGTGTGAAATAATCACATTTGAATGTTGATCAGTTTCATTTGCATAAGATAACAGATATAGTAACAGATATGCTTAATATAGTATTGAACTTTTTTCTATGAAATACAACAATTTCATAAAAAAAAAAAGGTCCACAGTATACGAAATCAAAATCTTCAAATATTGGTACCTCAATGTTTATGCATTTGATGTACATGAGATTCTCTAAAAATAACCATCTATGAGCATAAAAACACATGTTTTAAAAAGTATATTCTTCAAGGACATTGATTCCATTTACTCAAATAAAAAAAAACAACAACAAAATACGCTTCCCTGAATAGCGGAACACGTCAATTATTCAGTCACTCGTCTCGGTAATTGCAGCTCATTTTGGGACACATTTCGATTTCGAAAAGCCAAAGCTTGAGGTGTCAACTGGGACATCTTCTCCGGCGACGCTCAGCCACTTAAGCATACCTATTTCGGCATTTGCATTTCCATGTTTAATCGGGAATAATGTAGCTATTTCCCTCACCACATTTAAAGAAGGAGCATTATACCGAAAGCAATTTGCAACCGATGCTAAAAAAGAACGTCACAAAATATTCCCCCCGGCAAGACAGAGGGGGGGGACACTTTTTTGAAGGATGTTTCTCCTAATGGCTAGTTGAAATTCGCTCCCTAAGTATGTTTCGGAATACATTTTTGAAATTTTGAAAATGTATCATTTTCATCTTTTTATTATTTATTTTGGCTGTTTAGGAGATTAATATGGCATCAACTTGCATAAGTAGTGAATGGGGTTAAAATCAAAAATGTTTGAAATATATTAATTTTAAATTTTTCCGTAAAGGAAAAGTATAATGAAAGGAGTTGGTTTTAAGAGATGGATTGCATATTGTTATCAATGCTGGTTGGTTATGACTTTTTGAGGTAAATGTAGTCTGGCTAAGGCCATGGGTCCCACACATAAAAATTTCAAATACCTAACACACAAAGATATATATATATATTAGATGGTAAGAAAATGTATTTGATTAGAATAAAAAGAAAATATAATTTGAATATAATACAAAGAAAAAAAATTATAAAATACGATGAGTTGCATATAGCAACAAGCCACATTTTCGCTGGCTGTATGTAATTTTCGTGAGCTTCATAGAAATGCAATCAAATCGCATAATAAATCCATAACATTCACTATACTTACATCCAAAATTGGTTCTTTCTGTCCATTAAAATATATATTTATATGCATATTTGTATTTGCATAATAACTAAATATTTTTATACATATATTAAAATAGTTGAATAAGTGTTTAAGACTTGTTTGATTTTGCAATAACTATGCGCAAAATTTAAAACTCAAAGTGTTTATATTTATATTATCGATTTCTAAGTGTGAAGGACCTGTGTACGTGTTATAAAAACACATGCGCAATTTAATGCTTAATTTAACAGGCATCAATTTCTTACAGGGAACATGTTTTGTACAATAAATATTGTACAGATAAAAAAAAACTGAATTCTGCAATTATGGCTAACCCATTATCAATCAAGGATCTGTGCAGTAACAGAATCAAAGAAGTAAAAATAAAATTTTCCTAACATTTGCATATGTTTTTTTTTGACTACAGTTGGAGTCATGTTTCCCGATTTATTTTTTCAACAAAACCTGAAAATCATGTAATTAGTAATTGATTATAATAAATAACTTCAAAATTAGTTATAATTTTAAAGCAAAATGAACACAATATGAAGTAGAAAGTTATCTGTGTATTCCAGTCTTTAAAAAAAAAAGAATGTTCAAAGACTAATTCCTAAACTTAGTCTGCAGCCGCCAGCGACCGAGCAAATCTGATTTTCAAACTTACGCGTTACTCGTGGCCTGGGTGTCAACATGAGCAGATTGTATGCAGAAACACACTCAGCTCGAATTGAGTTGGTGACATCTTTTACAGTCAGAAATAATGGGAATTCAAATACGAGGGGTAGCGTTGTTGATTTAGAGAGGTGGCCTACCCAAATGGTCTTGCGGCCACTTTGAAGTGCATCATAATTCCGCTGGCCGCATGCAAAATTATATTTCCCCATCATTAGATTTAGACCCACTATAGACATTTTTGAGTGAAAAATTGAAACATAATGAATTATTATTGTATTTACTATTATTCTTACATGTCAACATAGATAATATAATAATAATAATAATACTAAACGCCCATTGTAAAGAAATATATAACAGTAAAAATGAAATAAAAAAAATATATAAATATAAACGCAATAAAAAAAGACATTCTCCGTAGGACTGCCATGTGGCTAATTTGGAAAAGTTGCTAGTTTAAAAAAATAAATCTCATTTTTGTTACCCATTTTTGATATATGAATATTATTCGGCAAACTAGTTTGTAATTCTTTTGTTACCCAGAATGGCTTTAATGCATTGCTTTCTTCCCTGATTTTTTTAGTCTGAAGATTTTTTTTTTTTTTTAGTTTTTATAGTTGCGTTGCCGTTAGAACATTTATTCTTTAATAGTTCCTATTATTTGATCATTCCTTAAAAATTAATATTATTATTTTTCTAGATAAATGTCGAAAAAGAACTTAAAAATAATTATAATAAATTCTTCAAGATTAATAATAATTCAAGATTAATACTATATGTACGTTTTGTTTAATAATTATTTTGTAAAAAGATTTCCTTTCCTGTTAACAGAATGGCTTTTTTAAAATGCCAAAATTACAAAATAAATCATCAAATCATGATTTTTTTTTTTTTTAAATTACTGTAACTTATTTTTAAATTTAAAAATTATTTATTTTTGCCTAAATAATACTTCAAAATCAATAGAATTATATATTATATTTTTGTGAAATTTATCTAATTTCATTTATAATTTATTATATTATTTAAAGTTTTTTTATAAATTATTATTTTTTAAATTACATTACATTATATATTAACAATTATCATTTTAAGTTTATAATAAACTTCATCTACTTGAATATTCTAAAAATGATGTATGACAATGATTTATTAACTTTAATAAATTTGTATTTTTAAGAAAATTAAATAATGGTTATAGTTTTCCTAAAATATGTTTACATTTTCTGATTTATAATTAAAAATAAGAATGAAATGTCTTAAGATTAAAAAATATATTAAAATAAAGATTGTGTAAATATATTCATATTGTATTTTATTAGCTGAAATTTCTCTGTGTAAAATAATAAATAAAAATGATCTTTCCGCATGGATTTCTCTTTGTATTTTATTTTCTGAAAAAATAAATACAAATGAAGTGCAGGAAACCAAACATGAAAATACTACATAATAAGTATTAAAGAAAAAAAATAAAAAAAAAGAAATTAAAGCTAATTCCTACTTTTTTTTCATTATACTGCAGAAAAGTTCTTTAAAAATAGTGTTAAAATTTTCCTCTTGCATCTGGCGCCATCTATTATTAGATACATGTAACTTAAATCTAAAAAACTAAAAAACACTTCATTAAATTTAATTAAAAGAATTAATATCTGAAAAACCGAATTAACATCCAAAGTCATCCACTACAAGTTATAAAAAAGGATTTGAACTTGAGTGGATGAATAAAAACGGCCTTGGCTAACATTAAACCTGAACAAGATATATATAGAGAGGTACTAATAGTAGAATTTGAAAAGATTTTTCCTAACATGGGAGAATATAAAAAATTATTTTTAAAATTAATATCTTCAATTGCCAATAAGTGAATCTTATGAATGATTAATGGACACCACTAAATTTAAAAAAAAAATAATATTAATACAATAATAGTAAAAGAAATCTCTATTATTTTTTAAAAATTAAAAATTAATTTAAAGAAAATCCTAATATAAATATATGTGTGTTTTGTAAAGGCGGTGGTGTTAGACGCCATGCATTTAACACCTCCTTTCCTACCTAGATGGCAATATCGTTCAGCTAACAGCTTGGCATAGTAACTAGATGGCGTTTGAATTCTAGCAAAAGCGCACAACTCCAGTATCTGAGAATAGAGAAATGGGTCTGGGAACGAGGAGTCGGGCCTTGAATGGCAACGAGGCCTATGTTATTGATACATTAATTGTTTAATGTGTAATTGTTTTTATGTATGGGTCGTAAATTAAGCATATTTTGCAGATTGTTTAGTGACTATAATTCTGTTCTCCCCAATATATCTATATCTTATAAATCTATCACCTATATGTATATGTATATATATATATATATATATATATATATATATATATATATATATATATACATACATTACGTTACGTCATTATGGTAAGGTCATAGATTTATAGATATAGATATATTGAGAGGGTAGAATTCATAGGTATATATATATATATATATATATATATATATATATATATATATATATATATATATACATTTAAAAATAATGCATTTACACTATGGGTCTACTGTAAAATTTAGCCAAATTTTTACCTAATCAACAATAGGGAGGGGGCAGTCAGAGCTTCAAATGGCAGGGGGCATTATTCCCTGGACCAGGGTACTAAAGACAAATTTAATTAACTTAATAATTATAAAGTCGTATTTTTAATTCATTATAAATAGACAGTATATTTAGAAAGATCCATTGATCAATTTTAAAGGAATATTATTAATTGTATATTTCAAACACACTTAATATATGTCCATTACAGAAATTTTTATTCCTATGTTTATATAATATTCAAACTTCATAATCGAAATGCTATCGGAATGAATTTCAAATAAACACATAGAATTTTTAATTTGTTTTAATTAAAGTAAAACGAAAACAGAATGAAGTGAAATAAAAGAAATACACAAGAATTTTGAATAGCTTGAAACTTGAATGAAAATTCAGCACTCCACTTTTTAAAAACAACTGTTTCAACAACGAACTCAACTTTGGAAATTAGGCCTTTTCTTTGTATTGTTTAGAAAAGAGAACATCTGAAAAGAATTCCAAAAAGATTCGAAGAGCTAATGATTCATCAGCAGTAACAATCCGCAAAAGAACAAAGATTTGTGTTCACATATGCGACTTTGATGATTTGTGTTTGAAGAAAAGAAAATCTAGTGATTGGTAGAGAAATCTCTGCAAGTTTTGAAAGATGATGTTTGATTTTTGTTTAAAAAGATGATTAGAAGATATTTTTTTCTAACTTGCTTTCCAAAATTAAATACTAAATATGGTAAGTATGTAACTATTTAATTTTTATTTTAAAATATTGAGATAATTTAACTATTTAATTTTTATTTTGAATGGATTTTGTCCATGGTTGATGAATAGATAATTTGCCTTAAATAATCACTTAATATTAAAAAATTAACCTAATTATGATTTTGCAATATTATTTAAGATATAAACTCTTTATTATACAAAATTTCAATTTTCTATCTAGTCACGTACACATTAGATATTATTTCGACATACCATTTAAAAAATAAACTTTAATTCATTACTCATGTAATTTCTAATGTAAAGAAAATTTTCGTTAATATAAAAAAAACTCAACTAATACTTTAATCTTTTAATAAAAAAGTATATCAGCTTAAAAAATATTTATTATATCCACAACAATTTCAAATTTACGTAATTCAATTTATTTGATTCATTTCAGAAAGTAAATGAAATTTTTTTATTAAAAATATGAAGTTTTACATAACTACATTAATTATTTACTTTAAAATTATTAGAACAAAAATATATTAATACTAGTTATTTAGCAATTTATAGGTATCAATGCAATCTAATATTAGTTAGCATCTTATCGTATTTATCATTTATTCAATAATTCAATTTCATGTTAAATCTAAATGAAGTATTTAGGCTTTCTCTATACATTACTATCGATGATTCCTTCATTCATGGATTGAATTTAATAATGATGATCATAATGCTATGAATTTTAAGAACCTAATAAATAATTATGCAGCTGTAGAAAGTAAAATGATACAAAAACTTTTTATAACTAGTAGAATGTTAAAATGCATCAAGTATAAATAATTTTTAATAATTAATATAGCAGGTAAAAAAAAAAAAATAATTTTTTGTTAAATATTTATCAAACAACACGTGTATTTTTATTAAATTTATTGTCAACTCTAATCGAAGTGTTTCTATAAGGCATTACTATTCTTGATTCTCTTAACGGTTGTATATTTATCAATTATGAGCTTAGCTATAAGATAAGCTATAAGCTTAGAGATAGATTATCATTATGATTTAATATACATCATTATAGATATTTCATTATTCAATATTCTTGTCAACTCAACTAAAATTCCCGATTCGTAGCCCAGTATTGTCTTGCGCAGCTGTGCAGGAAGTCTCATCTTCAAAACTTCTGGAGGCATCCTTAGAAGGGACTGCTTTCATAAACGAGGAGTAGATATGATAGCATTTATGACAATATATGCAAAATATTTAACATCGATAATCAACAAAACTAGCTAGAGTTTTCTGGGTTTTCTCTCGCACAACACATAAATGGGGGAGGGGAGGCTGTTACCTTAAAAGTCCACATGGAAGGCAATATCCCCCTTTATTACCAATCGAAGCATTGTTCACGGCATATATTTGTGGGACACGAGGTCCACTGACATCCACAAAAAATAGGGGTTAAAATCAAAAATCAAGTTGTTCAACAACAGCATGAAAATATATTTAAAACATGATATATATTAATAATCTGGAAGGTAAATTACATTTTTACTAACATGGTAAGCTTTTATTTTCTGCGAAAGTTATGAAGAATTTTATGCATAATTATTTGTTATTAATCATAATCTCTAATTTAACAATTTGTTATTTTCATATTGTATAAATAAATAAACGCCCTCACCTCTTTAAAACATTAGCTGAAGTTGTGTTGTTTTAAATAAGTTATTCTCAACTTTTATGAGAATAGACCGCATATAAAAAATATCTTGCAATAGATGTCACCATGAGTATTTCATCAAAGATTTAAAATGAATTTTTTGAGATAATTGAAACTAGTTATTTTATTTACTGAATAAATATTTTTACTCTTATCAGGAATCGATTAAATCAATATTGAATTTATTAATTTATAAAAATAAAAATTTATAGTTAATACAATGTAAATTCAATTTTTTTCTTATTACATTTATTAGCAAAAGTAAAATTTTAATGGTTCAATAAATAGGATAATAATACAAAACGAATTATTTATGTGTGTGTAATCCTCAGTGTGCTGCAGTGTGGGAAGGACATCCAAGGGTAGTCTACTCATAAAAGCAGGAAAGGGGCAGCTTCTGTTGTGATGGACCACTCATAGGTAAAAATCTCCGTGTCGCTGAAGAAGGAGGGCAGTACATCCCGAGAGGACTTTTAGGGAAGCTACTCTGCTATTGCTATAAGCTACCCAACTATTTGCATATCGTGTCTGAGAAAACTCGAAAACTTCGACTATGTAGTCCGACTAACGTGGCAAAATGCCGAACATCCCAAACGCCATCGACTCTCCGCGTTTTTTGAACAGTGTTTACAACAAAACCGCCAGCTAATAGAACCTCAGCCCTAATGCTCACCAGCGTCGCCACTGAGCCTCGAGTCGGGATATAAATTGTTTTCATATTATAATATAAAAATTAAAAAAAAAAAAAAAAAAAACACGTATGCAATTAAATACTTTTAATATTTTTAAAAATTATATTTAACTACTTTTTATCATCATTTTTATATCAATATAATATAATACTAGAAAAAGAATTGATGTCTGTCAAAAAAACACTTTAGATGGAAAAACTATAGATCAATTTATCAAGAAAATAAATTATAGTTTATTTCCATTAACATTCAAGTACAAAAGACAAAATTGAATGAATCGCTTAGAAATAGATTATCCCATTTTACTCTACCACGTACAAATCGACTGATGCAAATCGCCAGGCATTTATCAATGCATACCATCTGTTGAGTGTAAATTTTCTGTTCGCTTTGTTGGCCAGTCTGCCGCGTTGAGATGTGACAATCGCAGACGACGAATGTCCCTTTTTCTGCCGATATAATGACTTGTATCATGGCAGATAATTCACGAGGCGTAACAGCTGTAACAACGGATCACTGATTAGTTGTCTGTTCCGGACTATTGGACGAATCTTCTGTTTTGTTTTCTTCGGCCAAAGATTATTTATCTCAGACACAAGCGAATGTCACGTAATGTTATTTTAACGACTCACAATATCCTTATTGTAGAAATCCACAGAGAGTATTTAAAATTTAAAAAAATATATAATGAATTTCAGTTTAAGCTTCAAAATTAAATATTTACAGGACAAAGTATGTTTTATTTATTGATTTCTTTAAAAATCGGTAATGTTTATTATGCAAATTAAATCATTAAATGCATAAATAAGTCTTTTATAATTAATGGAAAACAAAATTTATTCAATCATTTAAAGTGATTGTACATACTGCAAAATACGAATTATCTAAAATAAATATTTGGTATAATACAAATTAAAACACAACCCTTTATTAATTAATAAGATCTTCATCATTTTTTTATAAATTGGTAGAAACCTCATCATATCATAATGAATGCTGAATTTGCTATAAATCTTTCCTATTAGCATTAAAAATGTCGTTTTTTGTATTGAAAGAATATTTAATTATTAAATACTATTAAATAACATTACTTATGATGTGATAGATTACATTCATTAAGTATTAAATTATTTTACATTTCATATTTGTTCTATGTTGTAGCTTACATTAGCATAAAAACAATGTAATGTTCATTGACTTGAGTCAGAAAATTGTTATACGTAATTATTTATCTGTAAAAAAGTATTGTTATGTAATAATTAGCATTTATATTTGTTTATTAGAAGTTGAACTATAATTAACGCACTAAAAGAGTTTAAAATATATGGAATAGGAAGAATAATGGAAAAGTTTGCCTAATTATGTATATTCACGAAATTGAAGAACACAATTACTTATTTACGAAATTTGCAGATTTTAAGTTAATTACTGAAGAATAAAAATTTGCTGAGTTGTAAGTAAAAAATTCAACTATTTTAAAATATTCATTAAAATATAAACAATTGTCTAAATTAAATACTTTATAAATTAATGAAGGCAAGCGATCAGGATTTTTAATCAAATATTGAATTTTAATCATCTGAAAAATATATTTATATTCATAAGAGATCCACTTGCTTTATAAATAATGTTTTTTATCTATGTTAAATATAGCTTTTAAGGTAATTATTAATGTAATAAATTGTTTTGGCTTTTATTTTTATCTGAACGTTTATTTTTATTAATTAAAGACAAATAAATTTATTTAGAAAACATATCGAGCTAAAAATTATATGTAGAGTATAGGTAGTGACATATTTAGGCTTTGTCCGGCTAGGCCCGAGCCTACCTAGGCAGCAAATTTTAGGGGCGCCACAATTTTCAAGGCATCAAAAATTTGAAATCGATTTTGTTTTTTATCAACTGTTTTTTATTTTGTTTTTTTTATCAACGAATTTTAATGCTTCTTTTCTTGCTTTGACAACCTCAAGATGTCAATATTTAAAGGGCAGAATTTTTTTTTTAAATACTTAATCGTGTAACAAATAGGTACTAAAAAATTTTCGTTAAATATAGAGTTTATTTATTGACGTTAGATTTTTCATACATTTTTCTTAAAAAATCTAAATGTAGAGTTTGTTTGCTCATCACTATAACACAAAATATTAATTCAACAAATTCATATTATTATTTTTATTACATATAAGGGCTTCAAATTCACTTGGGCTATGGCGCCATCGAACCTAAATCCGTCATTGAGTACAGAAAAAACCTTTGCCAAACAATAAAAAAAAAAAAATCTTCAAAATAAATTTACTTAGTCAACACTAGCATATTATTAAAATTTACCTTTATTAAAACCTTTTAGAGCAGCATAATCATTGTAGGATTATTAAAGTTTTTTTGCTACCGATATAAGCGCAGTGAAATATTAAACGACCAGGGAATTTTACAACATTTAATATATTTCATCCACGATCGGTGAAGTGACTATCAAACCAGTTCCACCCGAGGCAGATTTTTTTTTTTTTTTTTTTTTTTTTTTTTTGAAAACAGAACTTTTTTATGGCCGATTTATACAAGTACGTGCCAACGTTTTAAAATTTAGTGAAATAATTCAAAAATTAGTCTTTTAGGCTAAACACATAGTAAACATTCCCATATTTTTAGGTACATCCGCGAATTTGTTGTTTAGAAACAAATTGTCGGTGTTTCGAATAAAAAAAAGAAGGAAAAAAAAAAGATCTGTTGTTTTTAATCAGGACAGAGCAGTCTGGTGGAAAAAGATCTCTTAAACTTACAGAGCTCAGTCAAAGGATGTTAAACAGAAATCTTCCGTATCTGTGTCATGGATCGACAGATTAAATCTGTAAGCCAGATAATTCTTCTTAATGTCCGAGAACATACGCTATTCCACTCAACAGACATTAACTGCCAATGAGATTAGTCGTTCCAATTTGTAATGTATAATTTGATTAAAACGTATCGTGTTCTTATGGTACATGCTGAGTAACACTGAATCAGATGTACAGGGAGACATCAAAAAGTTTCCGTTTGAGGGCGTTACTACAGCGCGTATGCAAATTAGCGCTTCGCCGATGCTGGCATATAAGTGCCGACATCGAAGTATGGCATTTTTTGTGGCATTCGTTTATTTCTGAATCATACGTGGAAAATGGCTGAAATTTCAACAATGGTGACATTAGTACCAAATGCGTCCAATCAGGACCAACGTGATCAGTGATTTGAAGGTTCCAGTTGTGTCCATCACTGCGACGCTGCGAAATGCTGGATAGATTAAGACGTGCTATTAAGGTGAAACGCCAAAGAAAACTGGGGTGATTATGCTTCATAATAGCACACGTTCATATATATTTAATGTAAAACAGAAGCTACACTCACTAAAAAGTGGATAACACTCGACCACCCGTCTTACAGTCCTGATCTCTAACCAAGCGATTTTCCCGCCTTCTATCTGTTATAAAAGTCCTTGAAAGGTCGACGGTTCCTGTTTGATATACAAGTGTAGCAAGCAGTTTCGAACTTCTTCAAGGAGCAGAAAGTGAATTTTTCCAAAGCGGTATATTCAACTTTGTGGAACAATAGGAGGATTGACTATATATATGCTCAAGGTGATTTTGCATGACAGGCAACCAAAATTTGACTGTATATCCTTCGAATTGTAAGATTTAATTATTATTATATAGCCGCGAGAGGTCGCGACTGTGACCAGTAACTGGGACTTTAACTGTGTGGTCCAGTGTGGTAAGTACATGCGGTTAGACCTTCAGACCACACGGAAAGCGCTAGGAGCGTCTGAACGAGATAGACGGTCAGGAACCAGTTCCTAGTTTTTAACTATTAATACTATTGTAGAAGAGGCACAGGGTGCCATGTGTATGTATGTACTAATATTGTAAATAAACTAATATAAATAGAAAGAGATTTATATTACATCCTGACACAACTAGTCTCTAGCATACAGATAACAGAATGGAAACTTTTTGATCGCCCTTTATATATTTACAAATTTTAGTAAAGGATGACTAAATTAATTCAGTTTTACAGGTTTTTAAAAGAACATTCAACTGTTTATACATTATGTATATAAAACGTTTTACATATAGTTTATTTGTAAAAGATTGATATTAATGCTTCCTGCTTTTACTTTTCCCACACCTCTCTTCGTACCTGTGCAGAACCCTATCAGTTAGAAAGGTCAGGGTAGAGAATTACCTAGACTAATAAATGGACAGTGCCTACCAGAATATTTTTATGGGTAGATTCCTGCATTTGAGGCGTACCTGAAAACCCGGTAAACTTCCACCAGACAACATCACTATCGATATAAAATGCCTTTACACACGTTGTCACAATCTCCATCGTTCTCCTCTTTTCCAAAAGCAGTGGCTACAAAAGGCGCTTCCGAATATGTACCTCAGCTTTTATGTTTTAGTCTTTTAACGCCGTTTTAAAGATGTACAACAATATCAACAATCCTATATTTAGCAAGATTTTATTAGTTTCACCTGTATGTTTGTTTGTTTGTAACTGACTCTTTGGGCTCGATTTTACCCTACTTTAAGAGATCAGATTTAATTTAAACGTTGTAGACTTAACAAGGACCGACGACACTAAAATATTTTGATAAGTTTATTACCTCATCACGGTTAGCATTGCCAGGATTAGTGATTTTATTTTAACTTATGAAGAGCATTTTAACCCATGTAGAATGGAAGTACCGAAGACATTCAAACCTACTTGGGACAGTGGCACAACGGATAACGCGCCTGACTATGGATCAGGAGATTCCCTTGTTCGAATCCTGGCAGGCTCGACAGATTCGCATTTAGCCTTTGTTTTATTCAAATTAAATTATCCTAAGAACTATAGTTACAGTCTTCCGTACCGGGACCTCATTTAAATATTATAGTTTAAAAAAACTAAAACACGCTTTTAGAGTTAATCAAACTAAAAAGTAAAAAATGTTAACATAAGAATAAATTACTGACGAGAAAATTAATGTCACTGTTCTTAAAGCTTGAGGTGCTTTGTATGACATTTTTAAACTAACTCTGCATTTCGGAATGAAACTAGTGAAAAATTATAACTATTGATATCGAGCACCCCACGCTTTTAGAACAGTGACATTCATTTTCTCGTCAGTAATTTTATATTAATAATAATTTTTTTTTTACTTTTTAGTTTGATTAACTCTAAAAGCGTGTTTTTTAATGTTTTTAAACTGTAATTTATTTTAGAAACAACTTTTTATGTTTCATACACATTGATTTTCAACAATTAAAAAACAAAAGTCAAAAAACCTGTGGTTGCATAACAAAAACATAGATCTTCATAAACATTACTCATTACTGGTAAACAGTAGTGATGTATCAATATATAATATGAAAAATAGTGAATTTGCTGTTGTACAATTGAAAGATTTCTCATTTGATTTTTTTTTTTTTTAAAGCTGAGTGAGCACAATCAATCTAAAATCTTATTATTTCCAGAGCACCATTTCTGTGAACCAGTAGTAAATTGTAGAATTTTTCATCCTATTACAACTGTCCTTACATGACTTAAACATTACGATTCAGTGTCGAATTGAACTGTCTCAATTTAATATGCTTTTCTACAAGAAATAAACTTTCAGTATTGGCTAACGTTTTATAAAATATAGATATATATTCTAGAATGAAGTTAAATAACAGAGTTATATATAATTTTATTGCATTTTCTGTGCTCTGTCTAACTTTACTCTGTTACTCTAACTTTTTTATTAAGAAAATCTTAAGAACATAGAGACATTGTATCCAAAAAATATGGATCTTTTTTCTATGAATGTAAACATGAACATTCTGTTACCAAGAAAAATTAATGAGCATTTGGGAATAATATAGTTATTACATCCCCAATGAGACGATGTTGAGAAGCTCATATCAGGAGAAAGAGCTTCGAAAATGACTCCCATGGAAGATCTGAAAGCACTTACTATAATTATGTTCTGAGGACAAAGTTAAATCTAACCTTTCAATAACTGTTAGAGAATTTGCTGTTTATCTTGGATTAATTATAGCAAATTCAAGACATCTTGCAGCATTTCAAATGTTGAAAAGACTCATCAAACGAGTTCCATACGAATTTCAGGTAAGCAATAATTGCAATGCTTTCAGATTCTTTCATCATTCATAAGTGTTTCTTTTTGGACAGTATCATTACGTGACGAAAGGTGGACACTGTATAATACTCGTAAACACTCAGTACAGTGGACATAGATGCAGATGAAAAGCCTAAACCTGCACCTAATCCAAACCAGCAGCAATCCATATAAGACAATGATGGCTGTTTAGCGGTATCACAGGGGAATTATCCATGACAGCTCCTATGTAATTGGTCAAACAATTAATGCGACATTGCATACAGAACCAGTATCGAGGAATATAAAGGGCATTATTCTTCTCGCAGATAGTGGAAGTTCTCACATTTCACAAGTTCCATTCCAAAATTAAATAACTTTGAATATTTATGTTCTGCCTCATCCATCTTATTCATTAGATGTGCCTTCTACTGACTATCAATTTATTAATCATTTGTAGTGATTATTTCTAAGAACAAACGCTTTGTCAGTCAGTAAGCTAGTTGTTCAAGTAGCATTTATTTAATTTATTGACTATAAATCAAAATTGTTCTATGAAACTGGCATAAAAATGCTTTACAACCCACGAAAGAAACGCATTGATGGAGAATATTTGATTAAATATTTTCAAACCATTTGTGTTCTTGTCCATTTAAAAATGCATGCTCAAAAGTTAATTTCATATGAAAGAAACCATTAAGAGCCAAAGATATAAGAACCAAAGAACTTTTAAATTGCTATATTTTTACTTATATATTACTCATTTTATTAAGCCAAAATGAACCAAAATGCGATAGCGTAAGTGAAAAAAGAAAAACAAATTGGAAGAAATTAATGCTTTCTAAAGATTTTTGTCATAGTTCTAGGAATTTTTAGAAAAGGAAATTTCCGTAATTCAAGTATCTCAGCATATGTTTTACATAAAACATATTTATTGCCATATAGATTGAATATGTAATAAAACATATTTCATACCAATTACTAAAAATAAGATTTGCATATTTGATACAAAAAAAAATCTTCAGTGCTTTCATTAGAAAATGAATATTTATTGAATATGTATCTTAATTTTTTACATAAATAACTTTTTTTAATGTTTTATTAAATATATTATTAATAAAATTGTTTATATAGATTCCAAAACAAATGAAAGCAAGGCAATTCATTCATTCACGATAGGAAAAAAAAATCCCTTTTTTCCAACTACGTTTGTCAAACCAAGCATTCATCCGTTTTAAAAAAAATGCATCTCTCTATATTTAAAAGCAGTTCAATGCATTTATATAGATTTAAAGATTCACATCAAAATACGAAATAAGAAAAGGAGAAAACATTCTTTTTCCGAGATGTCTTCCATAATGCAGAGCCCGAACCACCTGCAGAATAAGATGAAGTTTCTATAAGAAGTTCGTGTTTAAACGGACAGGAGAATTCAATGTCCGCTGAGATGTTGGAATATTTTTCATTCTTGTTTTCCCATAGTTTTTTGGGGAGGACTGTCATTTTCTGAAAGCACGGAACGCTGCATCCAATCGCTCTTTTTTGGAATCCATTTATTAGACCATTTTTTTCTTATTTTCCTGTTTCCAGTTTTTTTTTAGCCATGTTATGGTGCTTCTAAAATTGGTAAGAAATGTAAAATTGACAAAAGTGCAGTTTGAGTCTTTTTTTTCCATCAAAATTTTGCCACTTTTACCATTAGTTTTTGTTGTTGTCCTGCGAAAATCAGTTTATACCTATAAAAATTGAGTTGTTATCGAATTTGAATTTTTTTTTTTTTTTTTTTCAAAACTAACAAAAAATTTTTATTTCTTATTTTATTATATGACAAATTTATCAAAATTTACTGAAAGGATTAGAGTCACTTTGTAAACAAAATAAATAAAAAATTTGAAATAAAATAAAAGTTGCTTTGAAATGGAAATATTTTTATGTATGCTATTTTTTTTTTTTTTTTTTGCAAGTTGAAATAATTTTACTATTTATTACTGCAATTTACTATCCATTTGTAACAAAAAAGAAACTTATTTCAAAGAATATTTATTTTAAAGAATCAAACGTATTTAACTAAAATTATGCAAGTGTTTATTTTTAATTATGATAATAAATATTTTCAATTACAAATAAGTATAATAAGTTTTTCTTTTTATTTACAGATCCTAAACAATATTATAACTATTTATAGTGAATAAATTGGTAATAAATATATCTGTAATTTAAGCAAATTGTTATTTATAATACTAGTAATGATATAGTTTGATAATAAAAATATTTTTAAAGTAAATGCCTACACTAATACCAATACGTAAGTGGATATTTAATATTAGAATATGTAAATTTAATTAGTAAATGATCAATGCAATCTTTCTATTTAATAATACATTTATTATATATATATATATATATATATAATTTTAAAAAAATATTGTTGCAAAATGTAACAGATCAATTACAAATTAATCATAGAGTTATGTTATTAATGCTCAAATTCAATTCCTTTCTGAAAACATATTGAATCTTAGTAATTAATATGAATATCTAGTTTTACTTACAGTATCTAAACTTTATAGGTTTCAAGCATTCTTTAGCGTATTTTTAGGACAGTAGCAGTTTTCTAGCAGTAGCAGTTTATCTGTTATTATGAATGGGGAAAATATTGTTATTAATTATGGGCTGAAGTTTTGTAACAATTATACATTGTATTTTAACTACATACGGGGTACATATCAAAAGTTAATGACACAAATTAAAAAATGTGTGATATTCTACAACACAGGACAATCCTCGGCCACAACTGATGAAGTTCAGTCAGCATAATGAGGGTGCTGATGATGCTCTGCCACATTTATTGCCAGATATATGAATGAAGAAGTTACAGTTTCCAATTATTTCTGTAAGTTCCACCGGAAAATTACTTCAACATTGCTCACAAATGATTAACCTTTTCAATAATGTTGCCAAAAATTCCTTTTTTTTTTTTCGCTTAGATTTCAAAGTTTTCGCCAAAATAATAAGTTTGCAAAAGAGAATTATTAAGATTTTTGGATTTTTGCTTGGTAAATATGTCATTAATTTATCATAACAAAAAAAAATATTTTCTTTGTATATTACAACCACACAAAGATAAATTATCAAATCTATAATCCTTATAACACTTAAATAGTAATAAATATATTCTTAAACTTTTATGAAACTCATATTCCTGAAGTTAATAAACTATAAAAATAACACTATAAAGCAAAAATATTGCAATATATACGTATATTGTAATATTTCTGCTGATCCGCAATGCTTTTGTCCATGGTTTCGCTGATATATTTCATATTGAAAATTTCCTTTTTGTGCCGAGACGAATAAAGGAAACCAGCATGAGGAATACCATCACTGAAATATTGGAAACTTTTTTTCCACATGTTTGGGGATAAGAAGTTAATGCATCTGTTTTTATTAACTTTTCTGGAATATAGCAAAAGCTTTGCAAAGCGCTTTACCATTATTGTTTACCATTCATTATACAGATATTGATCACACGATTATTTATTACTATATACACAATGCAGTCATAAATTTAATATGTAAGTAAAAAAAGTTAATTCGGCATTGCAAAACTATAAATTGCATCTCGGTTATATATTTCTTGAGTCAACGATCATTAGAATATAAATGAGACCTTATTTGGAAGGCAATTTAAAAGTTTTTTCAAAAGTCTCAATATTTTAATGTAATGAACACTTTGCATAATACATTAATTAGTCATAAAATATTTTATAAAAGATACAAAATTAATCTGAAATTTTGAATTACCCTAAAATTAATTTCCTGCAACAATAAAAAATCTGTTAAAAAATTATAATGATGAATAACTCAATTGAAAACAAATAAATTAGTATTTAGTTAATCTAAAGAGATGTTGCATTACGTCAATATTACTACTTTATGTGAGATGGCAAACTAAATATCATTTGACGAATTCCCTAACAATTTGGCTGCAAATGTTTTTATAATGATTTATACCATAAATTATCATAAAAAGTAAAATATTTGTAGATTCATCAAAACTGAAAGGAAAACAATTTTTAATACTTAATATGTTTTACTATTTTCAAGTATTAATTTTTACTGATCATTATGGAGTAATTGATTTTTGTTGAAATTAGATAGTGCGAAAATTTAATTTTACTTTCCTATTAATTATAGATTCTCAAAAAAAATTAGGCAGTGGGATATATTCATATTTATCATCTCATTCATTTTGGTATAAATAATTAATTATAAAATTGGAACCTTTAACTAACTTATTCATTATAGGATAATAAATCACTAATGAATTTAGGCAGTTTAAAGCATTTATGGAAGATTTCTGATGAACAGTTCTAAGATTTACATTACTATCTTATTCACTATAGGTGATTGGCAATATTAAAAGCTCAAAGTATTTGTTTTTATTGTTTATTCACTTTTAAATGGTGTTTAGAACAAGATGTTTTTAGGTTATTTTATAAT
This sequence comes from Caerostris extrusa, assembly GCA_021605095.1. NCBI lineage: Eukaryota > Metazoa > Arthropoda > Arachnida > Araneae > Araneidae > Caerostris > Caerostris extrusa. The sequence goes on along the minus strand of BPLR01016169.1, from coordinate 106,913 downwards.
TCAGTTTATCTTATAACAATTTCTTCAATATGTTGCGATATTTTTATTTCAATCCAATATACAAATTATGCGATTTATAAAAAATATATATTTATATAATTATAAGGCAGATAATGTATTCCAATATAAATATATACATTTATGTAATTTATAATTAATTCATTATCTGCCTAATAGTCGTCTTGGCTTTTGTTATAGGTTTAGTCTCTTCAGGATATTTGTTATTACATCTCAGAACAATTGTTATTCCTACTCGGGTATTATCTTTGAGCACTTCAATTCATTGGAGTAAACATCACATTTAACAATACCAAGTCTAAAGGTGCGAAATCACACTACCAACCAGCAAAACGTTCCGCGTTTTTTTTCATGATTTTCTCACTTCAATTCTTGTGTCAGATGAATTTTGTAAGACTTTAGACCAAGACCTTCGTGCAAAATGCAAATAAATAAAAACAAGGTTCTTCAAAAACACTACGGTCATTGCAAATTACCCCTGCGAAATTTTCTCCATATTTAATAATGAATGTTCACTATTTCCATACGCTGTTCTAATGCGTATCCTTACTTATTTTGCTAACTTTATAGTTTTTACAATTTGAATGTGAAAAGAAGACAGCAGTTTGCTAAGACAGCTAAAAATAGCTGCAGATTTGACACATAAAAATAGATCAAATTAAAATGAATTCTTATTGAAACCTCCTTAATATAAATTGATATTAATAATAAAAGTTATAGATATCTAATGAAAATTGTGCATTTACTATGAAATACACAAGAGTACAAAAGTTGCAGTATGTTTTTATTTTATCCATGAAAATAATAGCATTATGGGAAAAATGTTCATCCACCAGATGCCAGATATAAATGTGTACCCATACCAGTCTTCAAACTCTTCTCAACTTCTCCCATTCTACTAATCGCACTGTCGCCGCATAACCGTTAAAATAATGAGTGGTGGGAATGTATTTGAGAGAGAGAAATAAAAAAGGATTCCGCCTTTGTGATCATTTGCTACATATTTTTTTTTTTTCTTCTTTAATTTAGTTCTGTTTTTGATGGGAAAAAATTATTTTGATGTTGTTCTGTTCCTATATGTTGTTTCATATCTGCTCATGTTGTTTTTAAAGCAATATAATAGCGTAATTAATTCTAAAAGGGTAATTATAATTTTCGATAACAATGAAAAATGTAAAAAAAGGATTATATTAAATATATTTTCTTTAGTAAGCGAAATTTACTAATTGTCTTAAAAATTGTTATTCAAGAAAATAATTTCTTTAATTCGAAAACAGTACATATTAAGATGTGATAAAGCTTTCTATAAATAAACCACTTTTAATTTATAATTATATTGTTTCTTGGAAGTATTGTCACACTAAAAACCAAAAGATCTTTTAATTGGGTAATCTGCTTTTGGTGCAGTAAAGCAACGTATATAGTTCGAAAATTTAGAATGAAAATATGAAAAACTTCTATCTTGACATATGAATGAAAAATGATGATAAAAAGATTAACTTTATTTTTCTTAAAGACATATTATTCATTTTCTGTCAGCACATAATTCAAAGTATATGTCAATTTTCTAAAAATAAAAATTGTTAATAATAATAAATAAATTTATACAAAATCCCTCCATTTGTCATTAAAAACCAAAACTTCAATATTTAGAGTATGCTGTAATCGAATGAAGTATTTTTAATCTTGCAAGTTACCATTAACTCTCAACAGTTGTTATATGATTATATATATATATATATATAATCATATCTGTGCATGTGTGTATGTGAGCAAAAAACGGGCATACACAATTTGTTAGTGTAAAAGTCACAATAAATAACTAACTCCCGTGCACTACAGTCCATGGTAGGCCAAGGCCGTCTGCCTACTAACAATTTTCGAGAGAGGAGACGGTTTTTTCGAAGCGGTAGTGTTGTCAGCCCTACATTAAACAGTCTTATTAGATCGGAACCTGCTGGTTTAAAGTGAATTTCGAACCACTACAAACATCTATAGCACCGCTGGGACTCGAATCTGAAATCCGTGGTACCGAGCATCAGAGTTAATTTAATGAATATTATAATGAATTAAAAAACACACATTGGCACACAGAGTGCCTGAGCGATAGTCATTCAGTAATCAAGCCCAAAAATTACAGTATCGTACAACAAATAATTTTCTAATAATTTAAAAATCAAATCAAAATATATAATTAAATAAATTGTTCACTACATTTAGTTGTAATTGAATGAATTGGTGTTTATAATAAGCACCAGTTAAAAGACGTGCCTTTCACACCAACCTTTTGCCATGTAGGATTAAACTCTGGCCCTGGAAGAAGGGAAAAACATGAGAATAACGGGACAACATGGTTAATGTTAATGTAACTATCGTATCAACGATGTCGCTTTGAAATTTAAGGTCAAAAGCGTTGGTTCGGCCGGACAGTAAGTCTTACAGTAAATCTTTTGAAACTTCTCTACAGAATTAGTGATTATAATGTTAAAAAACTCAGATTTTCAACATGGTTAGCTATCGTATAAGAGGATTTAAGGCCAAAAGCGTTGGTACAATGTCATTGACTTCAGAAGATCCTCACACTGTGTAAATACCTTTTTTGAGATTTTTTCAAGGTTTCTTCTATACTTGACTCAAATGTGCAACGTCTAAAATCTACCAAAGGAACAACAACTTCCTTTCATCGATTATATTGGTTGTTTTTGATACAAATGAAACACGACAATGTACAACCGCAAAAAATAAAAACCAACGAAAATAACAAGTGATTATACAATGGAAAAAATAAAAAACATGTATATTTATTTATTTATTTTTTAGGTGCATTTAAATATTTTTTCTACACAACTCCCAATATGAAAACAGTTAGATGCGAGAAAATCAAAACAAAACGGAGCATGCCAAAATTGTCTACACATTCGTAAAATCAAACATGTCCTGGGAGAAACCGATTTCGCTCATCGGAAATGGAATTTGACTTCCAAGCAAGACATAAAAATATACATGGCTCCGAAATAAAACGGGAGAATCCGATATCTTTTCTGGAAGGATAGGAGAAATATTATTTCCCGGAAAGGACAAAAATGCGAATTCGTGAATAAATAATACCGAGATGTACATGAAGTATATGTCTTTGCTCACAGAAAAGATTTTGGAAGCTAACATTAAAAGAGAGAGCGAACCACCTAGTCCTATTTATATAGACTTGTTTATGTGGATGGTATGCACACGCATTGGAATGAGATCTTCTGCCCTCCTTAAACCTAGGAATTGGCTCCCACGACTATCGTATTGTCTAAGAAACGCATCAAAGAAATGGTTTCTTTTTTGCTCTGAACCAAAAAAGGTAAACGCGTGATAAAAAGATAAAAAACAAATGATAGAAAAAAACAGAAAAACAGAATTATTATTGTATTTGTGTTTCTAAAGTAACTTTATATAAGTGAAATAAAGTTTTTATGCTTCTATGGAGAAAAGAAATGACAATTAAAGAAAATTTTACTTAGGACAAAATTTTAACTTGAATGACAAAACTTAGTGACAGAAACTAGAGCCGTCATATAACCTTCAAGATCCAAACTACAGTTTTAATATTTCATTCTCAATGTATGCATGTAACTTTTAACAAAGACAAAATTCTATATTTTACGAAAATGAAATGGGCATTTTATTATACTTTTCTTTAAAGGCCCAACAACCCCATTGTGGGCCAAGACTTTTGCTTACTGAAAAAAATTATGAAAGATTAGATGTTTTCTTTTACGGAATAGAGTTGTCAGCCCTAAGTCCAAAAGCCATATTAGACCAGGGATCTACTGTTTAAAGTGAATTCCGAAACACTACAAACATCCATAGCACCGTTGGACTCGAACTGGAAACTTGTAGCACTGAGCGTCTGAGCGCTAGTCACTCGGTAATCAGGGACTAAAAATCACAGTATCGTGTAATAAATAATTTTCTATTATTTAATTTAAAAGAAATTAAATAAATTGAATAAATTGTATTTACCGAAATTAATAATGATGTTAAAAACTCGGCATTAAAATATGAGATTAACGGCGCAACATGATTGGCTAATGTAACTGGCGTATAAGAGAGTATAGGGACAAATGCGCTGGTATAGTCATTGACTTCAGAAATGATGATATTCAATTGCAAGTGCGGCAATATGTATAAGAACCACAACTTAAAGTCTTTTTGTGATTTTTTACGAGGTTCTCCTATACTTGACTAAAAATCTAATGACCTAAACATCTACCAAAAGACCAACAATCGCCTTTCACAACTTATATTATATTTGGTTGTTCTTGATATTTATAAATGAAACACGACAATGCACAACTGTAAAAAAGTATAAACAAACAAAAGATAACAAGTGTTTACATAACGGTAACGGCAATATAAAAATATATATACATATATTTATTTTTGTAGGTTCATGTAAATATTTATTTTCTACACAATTCCCCTAGAGATAGCAGTTAAATGTGAGAAAACCAAAACAAAACGAAGCATTCCAAAATTGCCTACACATTAGTAAAATCAAACATGTCCTGGGAGAAACCGATTTCACTCATCGGAAATGGAATTCTGACTTCCAAGCAAGAGATAAAAATATATATGGCTCCCAAATAAAACGGAGAATCCTACATATTTTTCTGGTAGGACAGGAGAAATATTATTTCCCGACAAAAGACAAAAATGCGAATACGTGAATAAATAATACCGAGATATACATGAAGTATATGTCTCTTTGCTCACAGAAAAGATTTTGGAAGCTAACATTAAAAGGAGCGAACCGCCCAGTCCTATTTATATAGACTTGTTTATACGGATGGCATGCACACGAATTGGAATAAGATCTTCTGCCCTCCTTAAACCCAGGAATTGGGTCCCGCGACTATCGTATTGCTCGAGTCACAGAAACGGTTTCTTTTTCTCTCTGAACCAGTTACTGACTGAGAAAAACTGTTGTGTTCTGAAATAGCTGGATATCTTGCCATTTCTCAGTACGGTCACACCTGCGAAAGATACCTTATAATAGAATGGGCTTTTTTGAATTTTTTTTTTTTTACCTGAATTGAAATATGTGTGACAAATTGTAGAGAAAAAAAATAAAAACGAAATGATAGGAAAAAAAAGAGAATTATTATTGTCTCTGTGTCTCTTAAGTAATTTTACATAAATGGGAAAACTTTTCTGCTTCTATGAATAGAAAATGACAAACAAAGAAATTTTGCTTAGACTAAAATTGGAACAACTCATGAAATGACCCTATTCAGTGACAAAAAACTACAGCATTCCTATAACGTTCAAAATCCAAGCTATATATTTAATATTTCATTCTCAATGTACGCATGTAACTTCTAACAAAAAAAAAACATTTTACAAAAAATTAAATGGAGCATTTTTATGTACTCTTCTTCAATGTCCAACTGCCCCATGGTGGGCCAAGCCGATTGCTTACTGAAAGATTCTGATTGAGATGATATGTTTTCTTTTACGGGATAGGGTTGTCAGCCCTACGGTTTGAAGTGAACTTCAAAACACTGGAAACTTCCATAGCACCCTGGGATTCGAACTGGAAACTTATGGAACAGAGTGCCTGAGAGTTAGTCACTCGGTAATCCGACCTAAAAATCCCAGTATCGTGCAATAAATAATTTTATAAAAATGTAAAAATAATCAATAAAATATATAATTAAATAAATTGATCACTGTATTTAACGAAATTAAAACTAAAAATGTTAAAAATCTCGATTAAAACATGAGATTAGCGGAACAAACATTGATAATTAATGTGACTGGCGTTTAAGGGGCTTTGAGTCAAATGCGCTGATAGAGTACCTTACAGTCATTGACATCAGACATAACGATATTCAATTGCGAGAGGTTTGGTTTGGTTTTTTGTCGCTCCACGGTCCTCTTTTTTGCACACGAGGGCTACACAGACCGGGACCTACAGTTTAAAATGGATTCCGAACCACTACAAACATCCATGGCACCGCCGGGACTCGAACCCGAAACCTGTGGTACCGAGCGCCAGAACGCTAGCCACTCGGCCATTCAGGCCCCTCAATTGCGAGAGGGAAAATGTGAAAAGATCCTTGCCTTAAAGCCCTTTTGAAATTTTTTTTCAACGTTTCTCCTATAGTTGACTCAAAAGCGGAACGCCTTAAAATCTACCAAAGGAATAATAACTTCCTTTTACTTTCCTTCCTTGATTGTAATTGACATACATAATGAAACGCGACAATGCACAACGGCGAAAAATATAAATAAACTTAAATAACAAATGGTTACATACAACGGAAAAATAAAAAATATGTATATATTTATTTTTGAAGGTTCATGTATATATATTTTTTTTTGCACAACTCCCCGTGTGATAGCAGTTAGATGCGAAAAAGCCAAAACAAAACGGAGCTGCCAAAATTGTTGCTGCATTCGTAAAATCAAACATGTCCTGGGAGAAACCGATTTCACTCATCGGAAATGGAATTCCAACTTCCAAGCAAGAGAGATAAAAATATACATGGCTCCGAAATAAAACGGGAGAATCGGATATCTTTCTGGATGGATAGTAGAAATATTGTTTCCCGAGAAAGGACAAAATGTGAATTCGGGAATAAATAATACAGAGATATACATGAAGTATATGTCTTTGCTCACAGAAAAGATTTCGGAACTAACATTAAAAGAGAGCGAATCGCCCAGTCCTATTTATATAGACTTGTTTATGAATGTTATGCACACGAATTGGAATGAGATCTTCTGCCCTCCTTAAACCCAGGAATCGGGTCCCACGACTATCGTATTGCTCGAGTCAAGAAACGAGTTCTTTTTCTCTGAACCAGATACTGACTGAGCAATTCTGGTATGTTCTGAAATAGCTGGATATCTTGTCATTTCTCAGTTCGGTTACACCTGCGAAAGATACCTTTATAATAGATTGGGCTTTGAATCTTTTTTTTTACCTGAATTGAAATATGTCGTTAAAAGATAAAAGTTAAGCGCATAAAAATTTAAAAGAAATGATATGAAAAAAAAGGAATTATTATTGTTTCCGCACAGTTTCTAAAGTCCTTTTCCATAAATGGAATAAATGATTTATGCTTTGCTTGAATACAAGAAAATGACAAATGAAGAATTTTTCGGTTCGGTCAAAATTTGCTAGGCTTGAATGACCCTACCAGTGACAGAACTAGAGCTTTCATATAACCTTACAAAAATTCGGCATTAAACATGAAGTACATGGGTAATTAGGGCAATTAGCGTAAGAGCGATTTCAAATGCGTTGTTAGCGTATGTTACAATCATTGACTTCAGAAATGAGAATTATCTCGCCTTAAAGACCTTTTGTGATTTTTTCGAGGTAAAACCTCTTCATATCGAATAACTTTAAATGTAGAATGGCTAAAGATCTACCAAAAGAACAATAACTCCTTTTATCACTTGTATTTGGTTGTACATAATATACATAAATGAAACAAGGCAATGTACAATTGCAAAAAATGTTAACAAACGAAAATAACACGTGATTACATACAACAGGAAAATAAAAAATACATATTTATTTATATTTGTAAGTTCATGTAAATTTTTTCCTACACAAATCCCCGTGATGGTAGTTAGATGCGAGAAAAAATCAAAACAAAACGGAGCATGCCAAAATTGTCTACACATTCGTAAAATCAAACATGTCCTTGGGGGAGAAACAGATTTCGCTCATCGGAAATGGAATTTAACTTCCAAGCAAGACATAAAAATATACATGGCTCCGAAATAAAACGGAAGAATCCGATATCTTTTCTGGAAGGATAGGGAGAAATATTATTTCCCGAGAAAGGACAAAAAATGCGAATTCGTAAATAAAGAATACCGAGATATACATGAAGTATATGTCTTTGCTCACAGAAAAGATTTTGGAAGCTAACATTAAAAGGGAGCGAACCGCCCAGTCCTATTTATATAGACTTGTTTATGCGGATGGTATGCATACGGATTGGAATAAGATCTTCTGCCCTCCTTAAACCCAGGAATTGGCGCCCACGACTATAGTATTCTTCTCGAGTCACAGAAACGGTTCTTTTTTTTCTCTGAACCAGTTACTGACTGAGCAATACTGGTGTGTTTGAAATAGCGGAAATCTTGTCATTTCTCAGTACGGTTACACCTGCGAAAGATACCTTATAATAATATGGGATGTTTGGGAGTATTTTTTTTTTTTGTTTTACCTGAATTGAAATATGTATGATAAAAAGATAAAAGGAAGAGAACAGGTAAGCATTCCGATATAAAATAAAAAAATCATAGAGAAAAAAAAAGAATTATTCTTGTCCCTGTGTTTCCAAAGTGATTTTACGTACATGAAAGAAGCTGTTTTTATTTTTCTATGAATACATAAATAAAATGACAAATGAAAATATTTTGAAAGGGTTTGATATGAGATTCTTAAGTTTTGCGTAATACACCATAAGGTCAAAGTGGTATATAAAGAAAAAGTCTCTTAGACCCCAAAGTTTTAACTTGAACGACGCTATTAAAACACCTTCAACTGACCTCAAGTCTCCAAAGCCAGATTTAATGTTTCATTCTCAATGTACACATGCAACTCCCAAAAGATAAAATTGTACATTTTACAAAATTAAATAAAGTATTTTTAATGTACTGTTCTTCAATGGCCCAACCTTTGATGAGCCAAGGCCGTCTGCTTATTAGCCCATTCTGAAACATGTGATGTTTTTCTTTTTAAGTCAGCCGAACGTTCTGTAGTCATAGCAACCCAGTTTATGTGGAATACGGTTTAAGTGAAGAATACGATTTAAAGAGAATTCCTAACCACTATAAACATTCATGGCACCACCGGGACTCGAATGCGAAACATATGGCACCAAACGGTAGTCACTTCAAGCTTCTCATTAAGCCCTAATGTACTCTTACAGCTATAAAATATATATTATAATATCTTAGGGCATTGTGTTTATTTGTTTCATGAATTAGCAATATAAACAAAAAACAGCATGATCAAAAGAAAGTAGGAAACGTACGCATAGACTCTGCATTACGTGAGTCTCATTCTGCATTCTGCATTACGAGAGAACCAGTGATTATATTTGCTTTCTGAATTCGATAGGGTAATGATTAGGATCCAGTTGCAATACGCCAGGAAATCATTGCTTTGTGTGTAATTGTAGTCATATTCTGACCCCGCAAGTCTCATTGTTTTTTTATGTGACACATAAATACGAATAAGTGTCACATAAAAATCCTTATAGAATGGCATCGAATATTTTCTTCGGTTTTGCTTTATTTCTGGCCGATGAAGTCGAACATGAAAAGTTCTCCTTACATGAAATAATTCTTTTTCATTAAAAAATGTTTTATTGATCATATAATATAACTTTTATATTTGAACAATTAATTAAATAATCTTTTAATTTGAAAATTTTAGTTAAATCTGTGAAAATAGCAAACAAGTTAAAATAATAAATTCCAGTATCATATGCTATTTTATAATTAGTTGTGTTGAATATGTTTTAATATGTTTTAATGAGATTTAATGAAATAAATGGAGTTAAAAGCATAATTAGAATTAAAATCTTTTTTATGTATTTATTTTTTTACAAATGTAAATTTTGTGCTTGAATGAATGAATTAAATGAATGAAACAAGGATTTTTCTTTGGGTTGGAGGTATTAAAATAAATGAAAGAACAGCGAAATCAAAATTAAAAATATGTAGGAAATAATATAAATAATTGAAAAACTTTGTAATAAAAAAGCTAAATAAAATTAAAAAAATGTAAAAATAAAAATAAAATAAATAATTGAAAAGACTCATTGTAATAAAATAAATAAATGAAAAATTCATTAAAAAAAATAAATAAATGAAAAAAAAACTCGTTGTAATAAACTAAATAAATGAAAACTCATTGTAATAAAATAAATAAATGAAAAATTTCCTTGCAATAAAATAAATAAATGAAAATTCTCCTTGCAATAAAATAAATAAATGAAAATTCTCCCTGCAATAAAATAAATAAACTAAAAACTCATTGTAATACATTATTTTCTATTTTTAGTGGCTAAATAAAAGCAAACCCTCAACATGTGACATATTGAATAAGTAATTAAATTGTCCTTTATTTTTAGATGCATTCTATCCCCAAAAAAAAATCTTTTATTTATCACTAATGACAGATACTTCCATTTTTTATAATTATATTAACCCAGGCTTTAATAATAATGCCAGAACGAGTTTTTTACACGATTTTTATCGGATATCGGATAAATAAACCATTCCTGAAATCCCCTCCATTAAAGGTCCGCTATTTTCCCGTCGATCAATTTTGCAAACGGAAATGGATGCCGGCTACGAATCGAGAGAAAAGAGACCCGAAGTTGTCTACTTTAGTCCTTTGCCTAATTGACTGAACGGTAAATTAACTTCTGCGATTATTTTCTATCCTCTAGGCGGAACGCCGGATGCAATTAGTAGAGGATTGTTAATTATGTGGCTTTCGACCGAAGTTACCAATTGTAGCAGCAGAGGAACGCTTTCCAGTCCGATACCAGTAATCATCCCGGTTTTGAAGTTAATTCTTGTTTTGATTTTTGTCACTGGCGACATCTTGAAAGGACCAAATTCTCCAAAGGCGTAAGAAAGACTTGAAAGGAGCCCGTGAATTGCGATGTTTATTTCTAATTAGAGTAAAAGGCACTTTACAGTGATAGGATTTTTGAATCAAAGAAAGGTGGCATTGGAAGGAAAGATCAGTTTGATAATTAAAGATGCGCAGGTTTTAAATGTGAAGAATATGTGTTTATGTTTTTGACCTTTTACATTTATGTATATCTTGTTTAATGTGAAGAAAGCCTTCTTTATGTTTTGTTTTTATCTCTGAAAACTTATACTGATTACACTTAATAATATGGATATAAATAAGGGCTAAAACAACATATTTGATAAAATTCATAAAATCATTTACATATAATTGTTTTGTATTGATTTTTCTATGCATGTAATAATTTTTAAGCGATAATAAAGTACTAATTATTTTTAACACAAATTTTATTCAATTATGCTTTTGTTGTTGTTGTTGTTTCTTATTCCACTTGTCGACATCTAGACTAAGTCCATGAACCAGTGCCTTAAAAAAACGAAAAATATAAAAGGGTAAATAATGTACCTTCTTTTTTGTCTTTGACTTTGCGGAAACATAGACATGGGGCACCCAAAGGGAGAAGTCTGACTTTATCCTATCTGCTTATATCCAGAGCGCAATGGGTACCATCGTAGTGGCCTTTTCAGACATATATGGGTTACAGTGGAGCTATTATAACTGGGACCCATATAGGACATTATATTTCAAAACTACTGAATATTTTTGCATAAAATATTTCTCAGTGTATCCTGTTTGTTTTAAAAAATTCTCAATTTAGTAAATAAATGATTAATGAAAAAAAAATTTTTCATAACGATCACTTGTTTTTTGGTTTATACCGAGCGGTATATCCAACTTATAAGAGATTCAGTATCACAGTCTAGAAAGATCCTTCTGTAATATATAAAAGAAAAGAGACGTTACCAGAGAAAGCTTTTTAGAGAAAAAGACATAGTATTTGAATATCGTATTGGGAAAATACAAAAACAACCTTAATTAGCCCATCTGATTATATAAATGAGAGACTTTCTGTCATTGAGGATCATGATACATAAAAAAGGCGTGCCATATTCTCTTTCATCGTGCCAATTTGCCAACAGAAACGAATTTTGGCAATGAACAAAAAGGAAAATCAGATTTGAAGTTGTCTACTATAGTCGTTTACTTAATTGACTTCACGGTAAATTACTTGACAGTTATTTTCTATCCTCTGGGTGAAAACGCCGGTTGCAATTAGTCTAAGATTGTTAATTATGTGGCTTTCGACTTAAATAATCAATCTTGGCAAAGGAGCGTTTTCCAGTCGCATGCTAGCAGAGCTCATTCTTGTTTTTAAGTTAATTTTTGTTTTGAATTTTGTCGCTAACGACGTCTTCGAATGGTGGAACGGTTCTGAAGGCGCTAAGAAATGCTATTTGCGCTTGTGATTAGTGATACTTATTTCTAATTAGAGTAAAAGGCTCCTGCAGTGAACGAATTTTTAAAGCAAACTAAGTAAGTTTTGCTTTTGAAGGTGAAATCTGTTCTACTAATTAAGCGTTCTGAATGTTTTAGTGGAGAGAAGAATGTCTGCTTCGTGTTTTTGCATTCATCTGGAATTCAGAATATTGGTATAGCCAATTTCTATTTAAAAGAAGAGGCAAACAACCTGTTTCATATAATTAATAGATCTTTTATCTATTGTTTTCCTGTGTACGTATTAAATTTAAAATGATAGACAGAACTTCGTAAGATGTGTAATATCCTATTTAAACTATGTCTGCATAAGTTTAATAATTTATAATATTTTGGCAGCTTTATTCTTGATCTGTTAAATTTTGAATGTAGGTAAAATGAAGTAAATTCAAATATTGAATGATATTTTCCACGCCGTAAAAATGCATTGTTAGTATTATTCAAGTAATAGTTGAATTTATTAAAACTTTGTTAATGATTTACATCTGAAAATAATTAATTGAAGTAACTACGTTTTCTTGTATACTTGATTATATATTTTTTTCTTTATAGCTATTTTAAAATAAATATAAGATTGATATATCGTTTTACAATTCAATATAAAAAGTAAAATTATAATCTATGAAAAATATCAATTTATTAATTTTAATTTACAAAGTGTAATCACATCACCATAGAACAGCATACAGAGGATAAAAAAATATAAAAAATGTTTCATGGACACATCAGTAAAAATGTAAATTTTAAACATTGTCCATGCTCAAACGAATAAAATAATATGCAATAATAAATAAATATAAATTTATACTTTTTTAACTACACCTGATTGAACTTTATATTATAACAAATATGTAACGTATTATTCATATCATTATATAATGCCAAAATAGAATATTAAATAAATAAAAAAAGTTCAAATACCGTCCAAAAAGGATCTTTGTTTTAGAAGAAAATAACATCAAAATTTTTCTTTGCACAGTACCTTAAAATAAATTACATTTCTATAAATAAAATTCAATTTCTTCAGTTAGACAAACATATTCGAACATTTAATCTTTTGATGTAAAATAACGTCTAAAAAAATAAAGATAATGCAACGACAAAAATCTCTAAGGAAATAAAGAAAAGATTTTTCGTTTGAAACGCTAAATACTTTATACATTTCGATAACATTTTTTCTACAAATTTTAAAGTTTGAATTTATCGCAATTTATAATTGCATCCTGTAAATCTTTTTCATAAAAAAAAAAATGGCAGGTAAAGCATTTTTTTTTTTTTTATACAAAGAAAAACAACTGACTCGTGCCATAATAGGTAGCCTGTTATAGGTGAGGAGAAAAGTTTCAAGAAAAATTTAGTGTCGACTTTTGTTTTAGGTAGGTGCTTTGCTTTCTTTTATGAAGTGAAACGGTAACAGAAACGGACCATTTAGAACTTTATAGATCAAATAAAAACAAACATTTTTTCTTTCTTAAGCTGAAAAGTTTGAATGAAATTTATTGCTTGAAAATTTTAGGAAGTCTTTTTTAAAATCACAACTTTCTTAAAAAAAAAAAAAAATATGTATTTTTTACCAATATACAAGTTATATTTAGCACTTTATGCGAATAATTAGGTAGTAATGCAAGTATTCCGACATCTTTCACTTATTATTGCCCAGTATTTGCTTTTTTATATATATGAAAAGTATATGGAAATGTATGATTATTAATTCATAATCAATAATAAAAATCTCGATTTTTCGTTTTGACTTTGCTGAATAAACTCAGTTTACATAAAATTTTCCTGAAAAGATTTCTCAACTTACTAAGAAATATATCGCAAATAAAAATATCTAATTTATGATTTTTATCTGATAAATAAGAGATAATTTTTCTTTTTTTCAAAAATTTTTTATTGGCATATTTTATTTAAAATTAAAAGAAACGTATTAATTTTCTAAAAGTATTTATTGCTTTGCATATTCTTTTCTTAATTTAACTTTAGAATAGTTCATTGTGGGGCCTGAATGGCTGAGTGGCTAGCGCTCTGCACTCGTACCACAGGATTCGGGTTCGAGTCCCGTCGGTGCCATGGATGTTTGTAGTGGTTCGGAATCCACTTTAAACGTTAGGTCCCAGTCTAACATGACTGTATAGCGTAGGTCTTATAACCCTACCCCGTAAAAAAAAAATCATATTTCGAAGTCGCCAGTAGGCTCACCCACCATGGGGCTGTTGCGCCAATCATGATGATAATTGTTCATTGTAGTTCATTTCTTTGAATACGAATTGTATGCAATATTAGCTTTTTAGGTAAAAGGAGAGAATTTAGAATTTTTATAAAGAAATTACATCACTGTGTTATAAATTTTCGAATTTTAAAATAGAATTACTTATGGAAGTATCGATAACTGCATCATAACTTGAGCAAGTTATTTTTTCAAATATTTTTAAATTTTTATTAATTTTTATATTTAAATTATTTTTATTATTCATCTAAAAGAAAAAAAAAATTATAAAATCAAACTAATTCATACTCATTAATTCCCTTTCTATCAAAGAAAATAAATATAAACTTTTTTTGTGTCTGGGCTACACAATTTTAAATTTATATTCTAAAAAAGAAATATTATATTCAAACAATTAATATCTGAACTTACTAAATGTGATTAGGATTAATTAATTAAATAAATAAATCAAAAGAACAATTCATTAAATATTAATTGTGGTTTATATTAATATGATGCATAAATAGAAACTTTAGGTATCCCTGCTACTCTTTTAAATTTGTTATTAAATTAAATAATTAAAACTGAACATTAGTAAAGGGGATTATATCTTATTTATTTAAATAAATAATAAAACAACACCAATTAATTAAATATCAAATATGATTTATATCGATTTGATATATAAATAGATATATATCATTGGGGAAATTCTATCCTTATTAATGCATTCAAACTACAAATACATACCACATACAAACCAATATCACTTATATAAAAATATTAAAAATAAATAATGATAAATTCTTAAGGTTTTCAACAGATTATTATTTAAAACAAAAAATATAAAAAGATTTATCTGTCTAAAAAGAAGAATCCTGTTTAAGACATGATTTATCTTGGAAATATTATCTCCAAACAATGTTTTCTGTTGACTGGAAATGTTCAACAATAGCAGTAAATTTAGGAAGAAAAAAAAAACCCTTAAATAATTTATCAACCCTCAGATTTCACGTAATGCGAAGCATTCTTTATGTACTTTCTCAAAATAAGCGCAAGAATTTGAAAGAAATTAAATGAATGGGAAAAAAAAATGAATATACTAAAACAAAATGGGAATCCATTCGTTTCGTTAAAATTTATTTTTCTACCTTGGATTTCTGATTTATTCTTGAATAAGGAGAAAAAAATAAATAAATAAAATAATTCTTTGAATTCGGTCTGTCATTTGATGTCACTCGCTTTATCAGATGATGACAGAACAATATATTGGAAAACGCATTTCGGAGGCCTAGTTTTTACCTTAATCCTTGTTGATAAAGATTTAGGAGAACGATTATTGGAAGAAAAGGATGTCACGTTCTTATTTTTTTTTTTTTTTTTGCTGAAGAGACAGCAATTATTGACTCACTGTCCTTCAACAATCGAAGAATATTTTTGTCGAATCTTATTTCTTGAATTTATTTTGTCCTCTGGCTTCGTAAATTTTTTTGCAATAGATGAAGACAAACAATGGAAATATATTTGGAAGATAAAATGTATTTTTCTATTCCGTTTAGTGTGTTGTATTAATTTTTCTTGAAAATAAAACTGTACATTACACTAGATTTACGATACATTTATTTTCTACATTGTTAAAATACTTTGAAAAGATTTTTTTTTTAATAATGAGTAATTTTAAAATTTATTTGGTTTAAAATTTAACTTAATATATAATAAATTATTTTGAGTAGTAAACCAGGATAAATTACTCATGCACAAACAAATCTTGTTTAAATAACACATAGAGGTTTTTTGATTTGATTTGGTTTGGTTTGGTTTTGAAGCTCTAAGGCCATCTTGTGCACACGAGAGCTAAAAAGACCGCGACCTACAGTTTAAAGTGGATTCCCGAACCACTCACAAATATCCATGCCTCGGCCAGGATTAGAGCCTGGGCCTGTGGTACCAGGCCAGTGTTCTAGCCAATTGGCCATCATGTTTGGAAGATCTAGCACTATGCTAATCAAGATTCTTGCTGTGTTCCAATTATGACTAGCGCAATTGCATTTCTCCATATTTATACTCAATGTTCCATTCTTATTGACAATAAATCGGCTAGTAGGAAAGTTTATTCATAGTTTTTAAAAAGATATATAAAAACATATTAGTTAGAAGATATATATGTATAAAAAAAAATTAATATATCTACAATAATATGCACTTTTATAAGAAATCTGAAATTCCATGTTATTGTCTAAATCTTTTTGGGCTAGATAAATTTAGAAGTCGGGAAAAGTTTTCATAGTGTATAAAGGGTGGGATGGAAATTTCGAAATCTTAATTAAGAGAAAAAAATGTTAATTAATCCATGCAGTGTTTCCGTAATACAAAGAAAAAAACTATGGTTATAAGATTTATAAACTTATAGAAAAAAAAAATATTTTAAGTGTCAGCATACATATCTATCCACATAATAAGGCCATATTTTTTTAAACAATTTAATGCAAGCATCATAATAAATACATAAAATATACTACCAAAAATTTCAGAACTGCTACATTTTCCTTCAAATGTCATATTTGTATTTGGAATACTGTTTCCCTTTGTTGCTGCTACCCTACTAAGAGCTTAAAGTTACACAACAGTTTGATCTCCAACAAATTGCGCAGTTTAAGTATCTAGTTAGTGCTGAACAGAATTTAAGTAACCCAAAGGTGTTTTTAATGTTCTGTGACTGATCGTTGTTTTCACCACAGCTCGTTGAACACACTAAAGATCTTTTAATACTAAAATGTGTTTCCAATTCTTTAAAAGGGATCCTACTTACTAAGTCATGCAAAATTTAATGTTTTGATTTAAATTAATGAAATCAAATTAATATATAATTTAACGTTTAGGATTAAATTAATGTAACCAAATTAAATTAGAATTTTAATATATTAAACAACCCTATTCAGTGCAATATGCTATCTCATTATAAACGTGTGCTGTATCCTACAACGCCTTGTCGGTTATTAGTAGTAAGTTTTATTAAATATTATATTGCCTCGCACTGTTCTTCTAATTATGTGACATAACTTTTAATGTATTATTGAACAATTTACGTTTGAAGAATTTTTGACAATTTAAATTTTTCTTTATATCTAAATTTATGTTCAACATCTTTTAAAATAATAAAAATAATTAATTAAATTAACATTGAAAAATCAGGTTTTGATAATAGTTTCTTAATATTTTTTTTGTTCACTAAATCATAATAATTTCTTAATTCTGTGTTTCTCAATCTGGGCCCACGTTCTTCAGCAGGTGTCAATTTAATTGTCAAGGGAGGCACTTTGTAAATAAAGTAGTCCAGATTATAAAAGTAACTACCTACTGTGAAAGCATCTATAAATTGACAGTTATCATAGATATGATTTTTTATATAACTAGGATATATAAATTTTCCTGTCGAAACGGCGCAATTTTCTTTATGATCTGATCGCTAAATAATTTTTATAAATATATAAAGCCTTAAAACAGTTTTTCAAAAATGGAATGATGGAATTACGAAAATTTATTCTTATACATCCTCGAATAACAAGTAACCATAACAGCATGCCAATATGGCGACTCTTAAGTCTCTAATCGAGGGGCAGCAGTTGAAGCAGTGCATAGAATTGTGATTGATTGTCAACTGTCAATTGCAAAGAGTTAAAAAAGAGAATCGCTGGTGTTAATTTGAAATAAGTGTCCATTAAAGCTGTTGTGAGAGTGCTGCTCGTTAAAAAATATGTTGAAATGTTCAGCAAACTCAATTACCAAAAAATTATTAATTAGAGCGAACGCATTTTTGTGTAATAAGAAGAACAATGCAAACTTTTTATTTTAAGGGGTACGAATATATGATGATGGTATGTTTTTTTTTATTTACATCAACTTCAGAAGCATTTAACACAATTTCCATAAAAAAAAAAAAAAAAAATTCAAATGGAAAAAAAAAAAAAAAATTTTATTTTGTGGTGGGCTATTTACTTAAATATGCATTTTTTCCCTTTTATGTTTATTTTTACTTCACCTTAAATTGATTTTTATTTTACCCTTGTCAGGTTCAATGGTGTCACATCCACCCCAACTTGAGACATTCTTTTTTACCCCATTGGCTATCGGATTTCCAACTTCCTGTTGGGAGAGATCGGGTCAGAAGAAGCGGTGGGAAAACCCGGTCAAGGACGAAAAAGGATGGGAGCAGATTGGCATGCGGACATCAGATATTCATTTGTAATTAATTAAGTATAATTAGCTTTAAATATGAATAACCTTAACTAAGTCTTGTTTCCCTCAATAAACGAACCATCGTCATTAAGACCTTCATCGTAAGAACCTTCATAAGGATAACCTTCGATAAGGCACCATCATTCTTAAAAAATATATGTTAGTCAAGACACATATTTTACTTTGAATTTTATATTTTGATATTATATTTATTAATTTCAGCTCATGGTAAAATGAGTAATTCAAACAAGAAAAAAAAATTCGTCAATATTCAGAGGAACATTTAAAACTTAATTCCATACCCATTGTCCACGATGAATGGTCGAATTTTTTGTATTTTATATCAACAATATTTTACCAGAAAATCAATGTAAAGGGCTCATCTTGAGGAACATTTCAATTAATTCAAACTTCAATTATTTATTTCCAACTTAATTCCAAACATTTTATAAGACCAGAAAAAACATTAAAGTTTGTATTTACTGTTCATACCGCAACTGCCAATCGTAATATTGATTCCAGTTATCAAATTTCTTTATTCCTCATTAAATCTGGAAAAAGCAATCATACTATAAGAATAATTTCATCAAAAATCAATATCAGAATTTCTGAAAACAGGTAAAAAAAACGTTGGTAAAGACGTGAAAGCTATTAACAATACTGTTAACATAAGAATAGACGAAATAGATTAAGATATTAAAATAAAACTTGTTGAAAAGCGTAAAACAAGAAAATTTTTAATGCAAATGTATGAATAAACTTTGAGAAACAATGAGGTCGTATTGATAATTTATTGATTTCCTTGAAGTGATAAAGAGATAATTTTCTAAATGTCCTGCAAATCATTAGAAAACATCAGCTATTTACAAATATTTTAATAAGCTAAAATTTACTAAGACTTCCATACCATATCAATAAAAAATAAACAACTCGCACTGCAGATTAGGCTTTTGATATGATCGATATGACAAATATTGATGAAAGATGAGACTTCAGAAATGCTTCTGGTGCTTATTATTCATAACTTGGTTGCTAAACATACTTCACCCGTTCAAAATGAAGTACACAATTCATTTATATAGTTGTATCAATGCTATTAAAGCTAATACCAAATGTGAGCAACTTTGGCATAAATGCAGACCATATAAAACTTTTGTTTCACACTGAAGTAAGATGGATCTCGAACGGGAACTGTTTGAAAAGATTTATGGGACTATTTTATAATTTTAATGATTTTTGATAAGTGATAAACCTGAAAGAAAATATCTTTTAAAATTCGATGATAAAGCATTTGTGAGTTGTTTTTGCACATAGTTTAAAAAAACTAATTATATTAAATAACCATTTGCAAGGAACAAGTGAAACTCTTTCAATGCAAAAGCGAAGATATCTGGTTTCATAACCTTTATTGAATTATATCAGAAATAATTTTGAAAAGCTTCATTGGATCCAAAATGTGAAATGACTTCCATCTCTATACTTGTTAATCGAACATCTGAAAATTCTATTGATTGATTTCAAAGAAGATTTTCTGATTTGATATAAATTGATTTTCGAATTTGTATGATGCAGTCAATGTTAATGGAATTTGTCTGCTATTTCAATTATGTAGTATCAAAAAGAACCCACAGATTTCAAAATGTAAAGCCACTTAAAACTTTATTTAATATAAAAAGGAGCGATGGCAGGGTTTTGTGAGGAAACAAAAATCCCCAAATGGGAATGATTTGGTTCAATCAATCTAAATTTAACAATCTAATTCAATCAATCTAAATTGAACAGAATGGGCAAAGAAAAACAACTATCGTTACTGTTTCATCTTTATATGTAGCTGAAGGCGGATTTAGTGCCACAAATTATTTACTGTTAAGAAAATTCGGTTGGAACAGGGATACTTGAGAATGAAGCTAACTAAATTGAAAAAAACAGAAAATGTGTTTGCAGGAAGCATTAAATGCAAGCATCTCACTAAATGAAATATTAAATAATTACTACTAACTAAAATAATATAGAAAACTCTTTCATTAAAATTGTTTCAACTTTCAAATCATATAATGGGCAATTTAAATTCAATTTCTACATTATATGATTTGAAACTTTACTTACTGTGTTACCTAAACAATTTTCTTTTGGCTTGTTAATAAAACCTATATTTTAAATTTTCAGTAAAAAATAAAATTTTTTTAATATTAAAATTATACACATGTTACGTATGCGACAATAGAATTTTAATAAGGCTCACAAGGTACATGGGGCCAATATGTGAAACACTGGCTTAATTTATTAGTACGTAATAATATTTTCTTAATTAAAGGAATTTTTTATATAAAAACAATCTCTGGAATAACTTAAAATAATAATCATGGAGTTAATAATTAATTTAAATACATTCTAAGAATAAGATTTAAAAAAAAAAATAAATAAATAAAGATCGACCAAGAAGCAGCTACCCGACATGCTAAGTTCGTCCAATTATATTAAATATCAAATTAGCTATGAAATAAAATATAAATAAATTAATAAATCTGTAGATACGATGTATATTCATATAAAAGAGAAACATAAACACATATGTTTCTCTCTGGAGGTACAACCACATATATTGATAATTAATAAATACGGTGTTGGTATTTTCTGGCTCTTGTGCAGTTTGTTAACATTGATTCACAGAATTGGCCTCTGTCTCACTGCGAAATTCTTGATAAAACATGTCCATTCATTCAGTAAGATTGACAAGATCACTGGATGGTCGGATTTACTTAAAAAATCAAACCTAAACGTGCTGTATTGAACAGAGATTTGACAATCTAGTTAGCTCTAGATTTATCAGAATAGTGTTTAACTAACACAAAGACAATCAGTGTAAATGATTGTTATGTACAGTAGGGTATTATACAATTCAGTTGTTAACTAGAGTGCCATGAATTGTCGGGTGAAATAATAATGTATACCGTTTTCTAAAGGTATTTCAGATGACAACTAAGCCCTAAGATGGCATATCTAAATCCGACTGTCAAGCTGTGTGATGAACAACACTCAAGTAAGCATTTCATCTCTGTCCTGAAGGATATCAGACATATATTCAATTATCCTCGTAAATTAATTCGAAGTGGATTTAATCAGTGAATACAACTCTAGTTTGTATTTATTCTTGATTGATGAGCTCCCTTGTGTCTGCAAAAGTGCTTTGCCCTATTCACAATGATGAACAGTGTCACTTGTAAATAATATAATACCCTGCACTGTGAATCGCATGCCTATCAATGGTTCACAAGGTCCCTTGTGTTCTATTTACACTTTGGTTTGTCTGTATGGACGAATCAGGTGCTTTGAAAGCCGCATCGTTAATCACTCTGCCCTGTTGCCTCTTTCCACTAATGTCTTCTTCAAACTGTATTTCGTCTTGGTTCAATAATTCCTGCCAAATTCTTCAAATGTTGACATCGTATTGAGTCTAACAAAAGAATGATCATTTTATTTGATTACTTTGTTTGCTTCTTTAGCATGATTTTATGTGGTAGTGGTGACATATGCTAACAGTAGTGACAAAAATGATGGTATAAGCTTATGATGTCCTTGTATTTGAATGCAATGGTAAAATTCAAAATGAATGCAATAAATCGAATTCATATATAAATATTGCTCAAAATTCAGGATTTTTCACTTTTACGCATTGTGCCAATGATAAATTATAATTCATTGGATTTATTTGTTCATTCACTGCACGTCAACAATTAAATGAAGGGATTTGCAAACTAAGTTTTGTTACAATTAGTTAACACCTTTCTACGTCTTTTTCTTCATCGCAAATTTATTTTATCTTAAAAGTGAAACATTTTCATTACGTAATTATTCAAGCACATTATCTTTTATACATTATATCTCGATATTTAGATCGTTAGTTTAATTACTTAATTGCATTTTTCGCAAATTTATTTTTACTATTGTCTACAATTTTCTTAATTTTTATCTTATATTTTCGTTATTAACTTAAGCTAATTTTACCTGCTTTACCAAAAAATGTTGTATTTTGTTTAATAATAAAGGAAGATTAATTACAATTTATGCTAGGTATTAAAAAATGAATAATGGTTGAATCAGCTCTATGCATACATTCAATATTTAGCCTTTATTTCGATTATCTTAGAATTTTTTTTTTTAATTGTTCATACTTTTAAATTCATTATTACATTTTGAGATATTAGTGCTTATCACAATATTTATAAGCACTAATAACGAATTTAAATATATATTTGTATAATATGTAACTGGATATATACAGCATGTGTAAAAAAATGGCAGGATTTCAACAAATTAATAAACAAAAAAAAATGTAGTACCCTAATGCGGTTTGTACCTTTAGACTTGAAAAAGTTATATTTATTATACAAAATAGTTAAAATTACTGCCAATAAATATATATACCATGTTCTCTTCATCAAAAAAATAATAAATATCACGCTGCAATCATTCAAGGAAACTATTTATAAGTGACTACATCACATCAGCATGGATTTCGCAGCGTGCCATTTTTATGTCAGACATGATAGACAGACTAAAATAATCACCCGAAATTTAATACCCCAGTGTAACCATAAAATAGCATTTTTCAAGTTATTCTGCCCATGTACAGCACTAAATGCATTATAACACGGTGAAAAACTCCACTTTTCATAAGGTAAGAGTGTGGAGGAGCTGCTTTTAAAGCTCCGTAATGTGCTTTCTGCCCACCTTTCTCCGTAATTTCTGATGTCGATTAATTGTTGACGTAAAATAGATTTACCAAACATGCCTTTTCAGTGAATGTCAACATTGAAGTCAAGTATTAATTTAATAAAGCAGTAATTCAATTTGCAAATAGTCTTACTCATGGAGAATTTGTTCATAAGCTAGTTATTAATTATCTTCTTTTAATGGAGCTCAATAAACATACTTTTAGGAAACGAACTGGTACGTCATGTAGCTGTAATAATTTGAATTGTTGGCTAGTCCCTTTGTTACATAAATATCTTCATATTCTTTGCAATTTTTATAACTGATGTGAAACATTACTTCTTCTATAAACATTAATTATCCAAATGGTATTTTGTATGAATAACATGCATATGTCCTTTTGTGACATTTTCTGTAATTGCTCCTGCCCTTAATAAGATTTTGAACTCTTGTTTTTTGTAATATATAATTCCTATATCATTCCAACACGTAGTTATTTTCAAAGTTAAACGTTTCATAAGAGAGTCGATACAACAAACTTTTTATTACGGGATTGGGAGGGGGATACGGGATTTAACTCATATAGTGCGGGTCTATGTATTCACATTGTCTGTTCTTGCTTAAGCTGAAGAAGCGGAAATCAACTAGATCTATGTATCAGAATAATGAACACTACAGTACACTATAGGTGTCGTTTGCTTGTATAACTTTAACTTGTTTCGCAATGAACTTTCTTTATAATTATGGTCTTGTACAGATTTGAATCATATTATTGTAAAGAACTAAAATTCTTTACCACTTGCATCAAATAACCATTTAAAATAGGCCGCCTCTATTTGTAAACCATAAAAAATAAATTATTGCTTTCATTTTACCATAACTTGTTGATGAATAAATAGAATGTTTCCTTTTCCACCACAAATACACAACATGAAATTAAACTTTCGTCGCGAGTATCTTTTTATGTACATTTTTCTTTAAACTACAGCTTAAGAATTTTTAATTCTCCATAAAATAAACAAATGTCAAATATTTCTATTTTTATATAATCTGTATTTCTGTATTGTAACTGGAAGTATAAGTTACATTGTTTTAGTGATTCAAATAAACAAAAATAGATTAAGGTTCCTTCAATAAGTGCATTTTGAAAGATGGATGCCATCTAGTGTTTATGTCATCATCAGTCTAGTATGTAATTATTAATTAGTTCCCTGGATTCTGAAAACTGACAGTGTTGTGAATCTATTAACCTCAAATCAAGTAGTGTGCAAATATATTAAATTAAAGGTCCCTTCAAAATTGAAGGGTATACAAATGACAGGAAATTAGCAACAAATAGATTTTTCATAGAGCTATACTATTGTGCATTTTGTTGTACATAATTGTCGTATTTGCAGCTCATTCTTTGTGATTTCTCCTTGATTTTGTTCTGATATTTTGTTTTCTTTGTATGTAGATATAATTATTAAGTATATTTATGAAATGGATTTCATTTAAAATGCATTAGGCAATAATCATAAAACATGTTATAAAACATATATATATGTTAACATATTATGAAACAGTACATTTTATGCATTTAATAATAAACTCAATTTGAAAGTTATTAAACCCATAAATTCATATCTAGATTTGTTATTTTAATCAAAATAAGAAAATCAGCCATAGAAGAAAGTATGAACTAGAAAATATATTTAAATAAAATCTTAATTGTCAATATTTCATGGATTGAATTACAATAAAGCCATAAATAATTTCACTCTTAAGTTATAAGAAGAATTTTCCTGATTAAATACTAATGTAACTAGCTAGTGAGTAAATGGACACGAATTGAATTTTAACAGTTTAAGATTCTTCAGTTCACTGTTATGGCAAATTAATTGACTCTATGTCGATTATAAAACATTCACATCAGTAGTTGGACTGATTCCACGGTTAGATTTTTTTGGATTTCATTCAAACACGAGACACAAATTTTGCATAGTAACTCATGAATACTCATTCAGATCGTTACTCATGAATGAATTACTTCTCTTTATAATATTTGGAATGATGAATTATAGGAACCGAAGAGTTGCCTACAATCATAAAAAAAAAAAAAAAAAATACCTATCAGGATCAAAAGACATGTGAGTTAGTTCCCACATTGTATGAGAAGAAAATTTCATTATTGAACCAAAATACAAAGCAAAACTATTGATTTTCGTGTCATAATAAATGCTGTGATTTTCATGCCATTCATGTCTATATAGAATAAACACTACAAGCCATGCAAACACAAGGGACAAATGAAAAACAGAATGAACAAAGAAGTTTTGGAAACACAGCCAGTTTGTATTAGAAAAATCCATGACAGTATTAGTTGTATATTGATTTTCATGTTAATCTTCATAGCTAGTCCATATCTAAAAAATATGTATATATGTATTGTTATTGTATTTATAAATTGTTTTATACATTATGCACAATAATATATTTTTTCTAAAATATATTATACGGCAATAAATTAAAATGCTTTTTAATTTATGATAAATTCCCAAGATTTAATATATCAACCAATAAGATATTCTTTTATACAGATGTTTTCAAACAGTTCAAAACAAAATAAAATCACTTATATTTGCTTAACCCTCCAACCACCCAAAAAATGTTAATAATACATTTTTTTTTCTTTCACTTTTCTTGATATTTCGTTTTTGCTACATTATCATAAAACCTAGGCACATTTATTTTCAAATCTTTTTTTTTTTTTAAAAAAGGAGATAAGATAACAATATAAAAAGAGAAAAACTATGTCAAGAGAAAGATATTTACTCGTTTCTTTAAAAAAAATGTTTTTCTTCCAAACTCAAGAGGAAAAAATAGAAATTTTTTTGTCCTCAGAAGAAATTTTGGGGAAAGACACTTTAGGGATGAAAAAGTAATATAAAAGCGATTTTTAAATCCTGTTGTTGCATAATTTTTTGAACAAACACCATATTATTGTTTTTTTTTTCTCCACAAAACTATTTCTTCCTCTTGCAACCACTTCGTATTGACTTTGGCAGCGATTGAATCGATTTTCCTGAATAGAGTCACCGAAATTGCTGAAGTAGATACTTCACCTCAATACGGGAAAAAAATTTCCTCAAGAAGTCTTGTTTTGTTTCAAGTGAACAGAAAGATACCTTTTTGTCAAGTAGTAAAATCTTCGAGCACCTCTTAACACGAAGTAAACGACTTTTGCTTTCTCTTGATGTCAAATTTATCTACGGAGTGTTTAACGTGGCATCTGTAGTTTCATGCGTTATAAAAATGTTTAAATATTATTTCGTATTGTGTATTAAAAAAAATTTTTTTATGTGCCGTTAAATCTTAGGATTATTCCATGTATATTGTGATATGAGAGTTGATTGTTTTTGTATTACAGTGTAACGCTTTCCACACAAGTTTGGCTTTTTATACATGAGTCGGAATCAGATTCAATAAGGAAGAGTAGTTACTTTAGCTTAAATGACTATTGTGTGATTGAGACATCTGTGGCCTCTTTTATCTTATCAGTAGGTCTCGTGTTCCACTATCATGAAGGGATATTATTGCCTTCTGGTAAAAATTTTAAAGCAATTTCCCCATATTTGCATTTCATATGGAAGAAAATCTGAAAAATTCCTTCCATATGTTCGATGTAAGATTCCTTTTAAATGATATCAAAATTTCGCAATTAAGTCCCTTATTCTTGAATGCAGTGACTACAACAAACGCCACCAATGGATTCGAAATTGAGCTTTTCAACAGTTAGCTGAGCACTGTATCATTGTGGCACGAATAGAGGTTGAATTTCATATTCAAAAAGCAATTTGGAATGAACACTTACAGAAACGAAGAATCTGGAAGATTAGCTCTCAATATACCTTTTCTTTGAATCCAATAGAATTTTTTTTTTTTTTTGATTCTCTTGCCTAGTTTTGAAATAAGCTCGTTCGACTTTGTTGCCAATACAAATAAAAAATAAGCAAAAAGAACTTTAATTCTCAGTTTTACTAATAGTATTTTGGTTTTACTTTTAGAGTTAAACATTGCTGTCATTTCAATTTATATATATTTATAAAATGCATAGTACTAACAAATATATATGCAATAAGTATAATAGAAGCTAATATATACATATTAGGTTATATACTATTATTAATATATATAAAGGACTCAACAAAAAAAACGAAGGAGGACTAACATAGAATGAACTGTAAGCACACCATTTTTCCACAACAAAATGCTCAACAGTATTCGCTACACGCTTATTGTTTAGCAAACCACCATAGCCTTAACAATTTAACAAAAAAAAAAAAAAAAAAAAAAGCGTCTAAAGTGCCTCACATTCCCACCTCTCAAGAAAAATTGCTGAAGAACCGAAGTGTGCATAAGCTATAGTAATAAAGCTCATTATACAACTAACGAAATGTAGAAAAGCAAAGCAAAGCAAAGCAAAAAGCAAAGCAAAGTAAGTAAGTAAGTAAGCAAGCAAGCAAGCACACTCACTCACCACTCACTCACTCACTCACTCACTCACTCACTCACTCACTCACTCACTCAGATATTAATTAATTCTGAACGCATGTTGTTATGAAGTATTTATTGTGATTATCAAAATTAAGAGAATTTGCAATTTTACAATTATTTTGGAAAACATTAAAAAGACTTAAAACTTCTGCTATCAAAAAAATCCAATTATCAATTTTCCGAGATTTGTTAGTTTACATATCTCAAAGAATTTTCTACCATTTGGCGAATTACAAAATGAATAGCCATCAAAATTTTGATGAAGAAACAAGGTGGTAAATTATGGGGAGAAGGAGAACAGTACAATTTCAAATGAAGTTTTTCAGAAACTGAAATGTACCCAAAGCATTATATCCAAGTTATGAATAAAGAGCAAAGAGCAGTTTGATATTATCTCCATGCAGCCACAAGCCTTGTAATTTCCAAAGGTTAAAATTAAGAGCATGTTACATGAGAGAGATCAGTTTAAACTAACCGGTTTGCGTCTGGCTCAATTCTGCGCCCATCTGATATACTGTAGAACTTAATTTAAAAGTAATATGAGACCATTATTCGAGTCCAAGTTCTAATAAATCCCTGATTTTCAACGCATGTTTACCTGATGACATCCATTGCATGTCATATAACACCATTGCATGTTATTGTATGTAACTTTGCATGTTATATAACACCCTAGAAACAGATAAAAAAAGAGTGTGACGTTCTTGGTAGACATCATGTTGGATAAGTGCATATAATTCAATGGCTTTTTCATAGCATCTATTTGATTGCCATGATGCACAGGGATGAGAACGTGGAGCATTATATTCACCTCTTATGGGGTATGGTTGGTACTGATTTCATTCTAATGAATGCAAATGTACGTCCGCGTAGAATTCATCCTGTTGTCGAATTCCTGGAAAATAAGGACATTCCTCAGAGATTAGCCAGTTGTATAAAAATTAATCTTATATAGCATGTCTGGAATATTCTAGGGAGGTCAATAATCACTCGCTTCCTATCCCGAGAACCTTTCAGTGGTTAAAACCAGAGTTGCTAGAAAAGTGGGACCTACAGCCAGAAGGTGTCATACACTATCTAATTTTCAGCATGGATTTGAGTTATGAGATCTGCATACTTAAAAACTGGAGACCATTATTATGAAGTTGTTTCGTTCAATATATTAATCTGTATTCCACCTTCTTCACAGATGAGTATTAAGCATGATCATGTACCATAACCATTGTATGGTTTTTTTTATATATTATACCTACAAAGTATCCTTCTTTTTTTATATTGACATACAGTGTTTTATGTATTATATCAATTCCATCACAATTTGTAGAATAGTTCTGGAAATATTCGACCAAAAATGAAAATTCTTTGTTTTTCAAATACCGATGTAGTAAAACGAAATGTTGCTGTTTTTTTAAATTAAAAAAATCTAAACTAAAAAAATGTTTTAAAATATTTGATACAACAATTTCTTAAATCGCTTGACAATTCAAAGAACTTTAGTATCAGAAGAACTGCTACTTTCAAATTCCACCCTTTGTTGCTATAATGTGAAAATGGAGGTATTCGAATACAAATTCTAGCCATCAATAGCGAATTTCCGCTTTCTGAATTGCCTCAACGGCCAATACAGGAAAAGCAAAACACAAGAAAGACCGAGAAATGAAAGGGTTACTGAAATATGGCAGCTATTCATTCCATTGTTGTTTGGGATTTCTGAAATATAGAGTGGAATAATATTCAGCTTTGTTTCAGATCACTGACATTTACCATTCAAATAGTGTGTTTTTTTTCCTTGTATCATTTCGATTTGTGCAATATTTCGTTACAGAATAATATTTGTGTAATATTAATATTTCAAAAAAATTATTTAACACCTGAACATTGATTTTTACCAAAATGTTTTGTAAATCATGGAATTAATTGCACCATTCTTATTTAAATAATCGTCTATACTACTGTGTCCAAAAAGTAAGACCAAATTTCAATTTAAAATTCCTGAGGTTTATGGAATTTCATTTTTTTTTACTTTTTTAGGTTGCTGGCACTATCCTTGATGTCTGTGTGAAATTTCACGTCGAAATATTCATTACTGTTTGGTTACGCTTGCCTTTGTGAGACTCTAAAACTGATTCCGGCGATTTTTGAAATGTCTGAATTAATTGAGCAAAGAACTCAAATTTGTTTTTGCGGGAACGTATAGAATGTTGCAGAAGGCATTCGGTGAGCATTCAATACCGGAAATAAATGTTTAGAAGTTGTATAAACACTTCAAAGAAGGCAGAGAAAGCGTTGAAGACGAAGAGCCTTCTGGTAGGCCATCAACCTCAACCGACGAAGCTCAAGTCCAAATAAATGAAAGATTTGGCGCGTGCAAACCGTTACAATTAGAGATCTGGCTGCTGATTCCATTTTGGGCCTCAAACGCGTCAAATCTCGATTGGTATCGAAAACACTGAATGCGTCAGCTCACACTGCATTGATTTTCGTGACTTTTTCATAAAAAATGAAACCCCTATCGCTCCACAACCACCGTATTCACACCGTGTGACTTCTGGTTATTCCCTAAACTCAAGAGACCACTCCGGCGACACCGTTTTGTGTCGATTGAAAAGATTCGACGTGATTCGTGGCGCACTTTGAAGGCCATCCCTGTCTATGACTTTTTAGCATTTATTGATGATTGGAAAAAAAAAGGGCATAAGTGCATTGTGTCCGGAAGGGATTACTTTGAAGGCGATGAAATAAATTTGGAAGAATAAACAAAGAGGTTTTGAAAATAAAAATAATTGGTCTTACTTTTTGGACACAGTAGTATATATATTTTTTATAATTTAAAATTGATTTAATTTATCGCTTTAATTATGTTAATTATTTTTATTCTGTGAAACTACACCAAAGTCCATGATAAATAAATGAATACGTAAACGCGACATTGGCGAGATGTATTGCACGTAATAAATTCATAAGCTTTTCTCGAAATTGCTTGAAAATAAATAAAGGGATCGTGAGAGCTATTAATTAAGCACGTGACTTTCAGTAAAATTTCATTTGTGGAGAGTTTCTATTCGTGATAATTTTTATGCACTGTTTTTGAATCTTTTGCTGTACTTCTTGCTTGCTCTCATTTATTAGCTAAAACAACATTTTCTTTTAAAATTAAATGTATTTTACTTCGTTGAATGCAATTTCTCTCAGTATTGTTAATGATCTCGAATTTTTATTAATATTTCGTGTCAATATATTTTAATATTAAAAATTAATTGCCTAGTTGTTAGTTGTTTTAAAGAGTCTCAGTTTGAAACTAAATAAAATTAATGAAGCTTTTACTTAATAAATTATAAGACTCATAAATCAAGAGAAAGTTAAAAAATTTTCCAAGACTCTTGTTGTTCTGATTGAAAAGATCTTTACATAATACCAAAATCTTCAAAATGAAACTACACTTAAACATATAAATATACAAATGGATATAAATATATAACATACAAATTTTCGTAATTTAAAATTAATGTAATATAAATGTAGCGATACCAGTTATAAAATACACTATAATTAAGTTTATGAATCTGGATAAAATTTTATTTTATATGTGTCATCAATGCTAATTTATTAAAAGATATTTATATACATAGTAATTAAAAAAATTATCTTAGATTAATGTAATATAAAATTAATTTAAGATAACATACATAGCATTTGTAAGCCACATAAAATAGAGGCTTGGAAGTCGAGAAGAAGAATATTTACAAAGTATTTAGAGTCACATTTACTTCTAAATATCAGGAAAGGGTGACTTCATATGGCATGCCAAATATAAACACATTGTTATATCTAACAAAAATTCTTTGATGACAAAGATGTAACTCTCACTTCCACTATCAAGCATTTAAAGTGTGCAAATTTCCAATGAAAGGAGGAAATAGTAACTTTTTTACTTAATTAGCTTATCAAGGTTTACTTTAAAGTGTTTTTTTTTTTTTCTAATGCAGCTGGCAAACTCTTAGACACTTGGTCTTGGATGCCTTAAGGCAAGCGCTGCACAGACGTTACTCACTTTGCATTACCCAGGGTACGCGTGTAACTTGAAGATAAGCCACGGACGCGGAGTAACAATGCCCCCGCAACGTTCTACGTTCATGTTAGACCGGGACCGACGGTTTAAAGTGGATTCCGAACAACTATAAACACCCATGGCACCGCCGGGACTCGAACCCGAAACCTGTGGTATCGAGCGCCAGAGCTCTAGCCACTCGGCCATTCAATCTCGGCCTCGGTCAATCAAAGAAAACATTGCTAAACTTAAGATTATTATAATAGTACAATAATAGTGCTTCAGATTATTATAATAGTATAAGAAATCATTGGTATAAGAAACGCGTATGGGCTAAGTGGAAGATCTCATCGCAAAAATATACAGGATAAAGTACAATAGGATATAATTCTATTTAATAGGATATATTTTTATGCACAGGATTAACACGAAGAAATCTCTGAAAAAGAGTACTCCATCTTTCAATTACTTGCTTGAATTGTGAAATTGAAACCTTTGAACTTTATTTTAAGTATCTAATTTTAGCTGTTATTTTTTTAAAAAAATGAGATTATGCACTATAAATTTCGACATTTGTTTTTTTTCGTACTGTTGAAGGTTTAACTTGTACATCTAACAATACTCTTTTTGAGAACTCTCAAAGTAGCTAGTGATTCTTGGTTCCACAATAAATATTGATCCTGTCGACAGGTAGAGTAATCTCAAATTAATATGTTCATAACAAGATATACAAAGTAAGTCCAGAAATAGGTATATAATAACGATTTATTTCGAAATTAAAAAGTAATTTTAATTATTAACTTGAAAATTCGTTATTTAAAAAAAATTATAAAGGAACATTGATATATAACATAAAAATTAATATACACAAAAATCATTAAAATATTTTAATTCACTACTTTGAAATTAAATGGATGTTTCACGTGTAAATTATAATAAAAAGTCCTTTCAAACATTTCCATGAATAACACTATATAGTCGAATGCTATTTAATAGGAAATATGTAAACAAGACATGCCAATTAGCGTAACATGTTTACAAATAAAAATTAAAAAGGATAAACAAGTTTTCTATACGAATTTCAATTAATCATGTGTGTTCCTCATATTTTATCATTTATTTCAAGTATTTAGGGTCAATTGATGATTAAATTAACTTTCGTTACCATAAGTAATTCTTATACAACATTTTGAGAAAATTGAACAGTCTCTTTAGATTTTGAAAGCCAGAGTATTCAAAATGAAATGTGGAATACATGAGTATTGGCACATCATTAGTCCGTCATTTATTACGATTTCCATGTAAATTTGAAAATACATATAATTAAAAGGTCATGGCAAGTTAATATTTATTTTAAGCAAAAGTTCTCCTGGGGCGCTAGGAGTTAAATCTGTTTTAAATAAACATACATTCTAATTTTCGTCCCAAGCATTTTTGTACATACACAGAGTTCCTATCAAAACACCATGTTGACACATGACAAAAACTTTACATACTTAATTAAATTGATCGTTTCTCATGACGACGTTGAATACCGGTGGATGAGATATAATCAGAATAATATAAGAAAACAACAGATGCTCAATAAAATAAAAGAGTAAAAAATCAAATTTTCTTCAATTACTCATTCTTTAGATCTTCCAAAGCCCTCGTTAATAATACTATTACAGTATCCTGAAAAAGGAGAAATGTACAAAAAAAGTAAATTACGATTTCCTACCATGTGATATTTATACTAAGATTTCCCTCTTTAAATACGAAAAATAACAACAATTTGTAATAAAAAAATTATGCGAAATATATTAAAAGATAAACTATAATAGAACAGAAAAAAATAAGATACCAAGAAAAAAACATTTGCAAAGATTAATATTTATTTTATATTAATATTGGTCTTGTTATTGATTAATGATCTCCAAAAGAAAGATTCCAAATAATATTATATATATATATATCGTTCATCTTTGTTCACAACCGTCACACACACATGTATGTATGTGTGCATGTATGTGTGTGTGTGTGTGACAAGTTGTGCGCAGAGATGGAAATTTTTAAGAAATATATCATTGTAAAAAAGCTTAAGAAAAACAAGCTTAATTTTTGCATGGAGAGAAATTGATTGTTATGAGATTAGTTCAACATGTCTGCTTCAAAATAACGACGTATGGAATGACAAATCCAATTAAATTAGATTGGTGTATAACGGACACGTCCTGCCGCTTCCACAATCCTTGAGACGAGATCAAATTCCAATGATACGAGTGTCTCGTATAGAAGTCTTCGGTACGACACACCCAGCCACACTAGTTCTCTTTTGATAGAAATCCAGTGGGGGAGGATTGGAAAGTCGAGATGGCCAGAGATTAAGATAGTGCGTATCTAGACTACGTATCAAGTTAACCTTGCCCATTGTATCCACCCGAATACGCCGTTATGCTAAAGCAAAATGTATCTAATGTAGCTACTATAACGCCATCCGTCTAAATCAGCAATAAATTTCTAAAAAATAAATAAATAAAAAATGTGATAAATGGTCATGTCGAGCTGTTGAAGCAGTAAATATAGCCCAACTAAAAAACAGATAATAATAACGTTGTTAATCTTGAAACCCTGTTCGCTTGCTTGAACACACAGGTACTTAAGTTCAGCATGCTGTCACGAGAAAAAACTATTCATCTGTAATGAGAAATCACAACGGAAATCTAGGCCATGTAATACGTCTATACAAATTTCAAAGTGTGAATACAATATCAACCTCTAGCTATCAATGATCGTTTTTCAGAAGCAACTTCTTCTGTAAAAAAAATGATTTATGGTCTGATAGACCAACATATAAAATCTTATTTCAACATTATAACATTTATTCCCATTAAATTATATTTAATGTGTATAAAAGTTCCTATTAATATGTTAGTAATAAAGAACTGCACAAAATCGT
Source organism: Caerostris extrusa (assembly GCA_021605095.1). Classification (NCBI taxonomy): domain Eukaryota; kingdom Metazoa; phylum Arthropoda; class Arachnida; order Araneae; family Araneidae; genus Caerostris; species Caerostris extrusa. The sequence continues at coordinate 72,094 of BPLR01016169.1, read as the reverse complement.
TTCAATTGTTTGTGCATTTCTCTATAACACTGTTCAAAGACGTCGAGCGATCTTAGTTAATAAAGTGAAACAAATAATAATTCACTTACGACAAATTTACAAACCAGAAGAGAAACTAAAAAGAAAAAGAAAAAAAAATGAAATAAAATTTTTTCTTGATTCGAAATTTTATATAAAAATACTCATACTGAATATGAATAAAAACATCCAGATACGTTGCAGAACTTTTATAATAATGTAATAATTAGACATCGAAAAGAGAAACTACCGAGAAAAAGATTCAGGATTTATGATTTCCAAATATGCAAATGTCGTAAAATATATTTAACAATTCTACCGTAAAGTACGAAGATGAATAATGATTTTTTGAAATAACGAAGAGAATATAGAACGCAGTTGGATAATCTTACTACAGAATAAAATAAAAAAAAAAAGATTTTCAGATATCAAACTTTAATAACGAATAATATTTTACTTTATATTATTCTCAAACCTGATTTATTTAAGGTTTGAGTGCACATATATACATAACAAATATGAATTTATAACTACTTATTATATTACATCTTATTTTTTTTTTATTTTATTTTATTGTGCACACACACACAAACATATATATATATTTATATTCACGCAATTACTAGTAACAGTAAAACAGGTTTGCTAATAATATAAAGCAAAATATTAATATTTATTAAGGTTTGGCTTCTGAACATCTTATTGTAAAAATACATATAAATAAAAAATATAGATATATATAATATAAATATTTAAAAATATAAATAGATATACATACATAAATCATATTGTAAAATGGAATATTTAGCATATTATAATTTTAATTAATTGCTTTGAAAAAAATTATACTAATAATAAATTTTTAATATTAATTTTTAAAAAAATCTTATTTAAATGTTTCCTATTACACCAAATATTATTTTTGCAAATATTTATAACTTTTCAAATTAAGAAAAGTTGATCAATTTATTAATGTATGGAACAAAATATGTTCATACATTTAGGAAATAATCAGTATTTAATAAAATATAAAACTAACTACATATTTGTATAATATATTCAATTGTTATCGAATTTAATAGTGTCTTTTAAACACATTTTTCGCTCTTGGAATCTGAGAAATAACTTTATTTCCATTTCTTTCAAAACAAAACAAAGAAACAAATATATGACTTCTAAAAGAAACTGAACTATCTGATAAAATATTTCTACACCAGAAGCGAAATTAAAAAAAGAAGTAGCACATAATTAAATTGATCGCTCCTTATTTCGAAAATTCCACATACAGAAGATTCACCAAGAAAACCGCAGAGGGAAGATAAAAAAAAAAAAAATCAAATCTTCTGGAATCATTCACTATCCATAATTTTCAAAACCCATCCTCGATAATAATGCAATCATTACACTTCGAAAAAAAGGAAAAATGAACACAGGAAAAAAAAAAAATAAATAAATTACGATTTCCAAACACGCGATAGCTATACAATTTCTCCAGGATTTGCTTCGTAAAGAATGAAGGAGAATAACGATTTTCCGAGATAACGAAGGGAAAATAAAACCTAATAAGATAAATCTACTCTATAGGACAAAAAGCAAAGGAAAGAAGATGCTAAAAGAAAGGAATAAAAAGAAAAAAATACTTTAAAGAGATTAATCTTTTGTTTTATGTTTAATCTGGTTTTAGTTGCATCTTCACTAACAGGACAGTTCATGGTTCGTGTGAAGTTGGTGGTCTGTGTCCTGTCATGTTTTAAATCTGATTGAATATTTTATGAATCTATAAGAATTGAGTGACTGAATAAACTATGGTGCTCAGTCGACCGAAAATTTACTTTGGAACCTGATTTAAAAGTCTGGAAAGCATGTGATTAAATTTATTGCTGAGAGACAATCATCGCGGTATTGACAAACACTATAAAACTTTTTATTGATGACAGGTTCAGGCTTTGAAAATTCCGAAGAATATGGTAGTTTATTTTAAATAAAAACTTATGCTCCTATAATAACGTAAGAAAATTAACGTACGTTAAAATACGTAATATGTACGCTAAAACGTGCGTAATACGAAATACAAAAAGTAAGATAATACAATAAACATTTATTATATATCAGATTGAATGTTATAAGGTCTAAAATATTGGTGATTTATATGAACATAGTTTTTTTTTTAGTATACTTGTTATAATAAGGAATTCTAAAAATCTTTTTTAATAGTAATAAATATTTTTGCATATCAATATTAAAAAAAATGTTTATTTTTAAACGTTAAAAATTTATATTTAGCCATACTTTTATAGATAAACATTTTTAAAAAAAATATGTTTTCTTGTTAAATGTTTGATACTTTGTATATATTATTTTTAGATAATATCCATATTAAATTCGTATTGCTTTAAATGGTTTTTTTTAATTTTTTTATAATCTTTCTCTATGACAATATAGATTTTTCTTCAATTTAATTTATTAATTTTTTTAAGTTAAATCTACTATAGGACAAAAACAAAGGAAAAGATGCTGAAGAAAGAACATAAAGAAAAACTGAAAAGAGATTAATCTTTTGTTTTATGTTTAATCTTGTTTTGTATCTTTTTCTAACAGAATGGTTCATGGTTGATGTGAAGTTCGTAGTCTGTGTCCTGTCAATCTGACTAAATATTTATGAATCTATAAGAATTGAGTGATTGAATTAACGATTTTGTTCAGTCGACCGAAAATTTACTTTGGAACCTGATTTAAAAGTGTGGAAAGCATGTGATTAAATTTATTGTTGAGGGACAATCATCGCGAGTATTGACAAATACTATAAAAATTTTTATTGCTGACAGGTTCAGGTTTTGAAAATTCCTAAGAAAATGGTAGTTTATTTCAAATAAAAACGTTTGCTTTCATACTTAAGATAATATAATAAAAATTTATTATATAGAGTGATTGAATATTTGATTGATATAAATTAATCTAAAATATTTGTGATTGATATGTACATAGTTTTTTTAGTATATTTGTTGTAATAAGGTACTTTTGTAATTCAATATTAAACAAAATTTTATTCTTTAAAACATTACATATTTTTATTGAACCATACGTTTTGTAGTTAAACATTTAAAAATAATTTTTGTTGTTAAATTTTTTGATACTTTGTATACATTATTATTAGATAATATCCATATTAAATTCGCATTACTTTAAATATATCTTTATTTTTTAAGAATATTTGTTTCTCTTTGACAATTTCTACAAATTAATTGATGAAATTTTCATTTTACTATGAATTTTAATACGATTTAATAAACTACGAAGTCAATGAACATGTTTAAAAAATAGATAAGAGTATTATTAATGTCCTGTAAATATTAAATTAATCTACTTTTCAATTGATAAACTGTATTTTTAAAGAATCGTAAATATATTTAATAGAGAAATGATGGTTTTAGAATTGTATTTTATAAATTAAAAAATAATTGTATTTAGTAAATAAAAGCATTTTACAGCATTATCTGTTCATTTATATTAATATATTATTAATAATTAAAATAATAATATAGTGCAAATTTCTTAATTCATATATTTTTTTGATATCGCACATGATGAGATACTTAAAAAATTAAGAAGATTTTTTTAGATTGTATAATAGCCAAGATTTTTAGAATGAATATTATAAGTTAAATTTATTCTAATATTAATTACCTATTTATGAAGAATGATGTTAATGATAAAAAATTTGACAAAAAGTAAAAATATATGCATTCCATCACATTTTTCTGCATTTTTAATTTCTTATCAAATGATTAATTTTATAAACACATTTGAGTTTTTGAAACAGGACACAATTTTTTGTTGTTCTGAATTCTGGGGGTCTCATGTTCCACTTATGTTTGATACGAAAAGTCAACCAATAGTAGGATGATAGTGCCTACTGCTAGCATTATAGGTATGACTGCTGCCCATTTGGGTATTGTATGGAAGGGGGGACTCAAAAAATATATATCGTATATCTATATACCTTGGGCACCTTGAGTCTATATATATATAGGTTTTCGCCTCCATGACCTCTTCTCTCACAACTATCCTAACAGTTGTCCTGTTGGTAATGGATCTTATCCTGTTGTCTTGTTGGTTGCTCTTGTAATGGAATTCTGGTGGCTTGTCTCTATGAAAAAAGAACTGATTTAATTGTATATCAAGCAGATTATGATTAGAAATTAGAAATTACAGTTACATGATCGATTATAGAGAAACCGATGGAAAGTTAAAGATCTCACAGTTCCAAGTGGCCCACGTTGTGTAGCTGTTGCTCAATTACGCCTTTTAACAGATCGCGACTGTCTGAATGAACATCTACATAGCACTGGGATTTTGGACCCCAAACTGCTCTTTTTGTGATTTGGCACAACTAATGAACCGAGCTCATTCTCCATTGTTGCTTGTCACTTCATGGCGAATCACATACGGCGTGATACAGGCAAGCTAGGGAACTCTTAAGGTAATGGCTTCGATCAACTTTGTTGAATTCTTTTGTGTACATGTTCTTTTTCTTCTTTTTCATTCTGTATTTTTCTTCTTTTTTATTGTTTTGTCATTGTAAATAAAAGAAAAGCGTCCTTACTTTTAAAATATTATACGAATTAGAAACAAATTTCAAAAACAAAATTATATCTGTTTCATATAGATAATACAAATTTCTCAACATCTATATGGTGTGTAAGCCATTTTAATGCTTTATTTAAAATTTAAATGTTAACTTACATTTTCAAATAACACTCTATATCTTTATGTACATTTATTGCATTTCTATCATATAGTCAATAATTTTCAATGCAAAAAGTACTTACGAAATTTTGACTGCATATGAAAGAAAACAATTATTTATTACGCATTCTTCAAAATATTTCGTAGAATATTCCACCTCTGGTGCCTGCTTGATAGAAACCAAAATATTTCATCTCCAAAATAACCTACCATGAACAAGAATTTTGATGTTCCGTAAACAGAATGAAAATCGAAGAACATGTTTTGTTATTTCTGTGAAGCCAGGTGTTAGTTGTTTTTTTTTTTTTCTTTCCGTTGTTGCTGGTGAGGCAACAAAACGAAAATAAGAATACCTTGTTCGCTGAATTTTTGTAGAGAACGTGATAAAAATTCTAAAACAGAGTTCCATAAACGATTTCATGTGAATTCTACTTTGGGGACGTTGTTCGAAAAAAAAAAAAAGAAGCATGGTTTATAAGTGAATATTCTGCTCTTTCTTACAAGGTGAGGCAGTTTAGTCTCATGAAATTTAAGTTGTTTTTCACAATTTATTTTAAAAAGCTTATAGAAAATGTTACATGGATTATATTTGTGAAAATATTTCGAATGCATTTTCAATACTCCTAACAAGAAAGATTGGATTTTACTAATAAAAAAGCAGTTTTGTTCAGAAAAGCAGAAAGTTCTATAAATTACATAAATGTCAGGGTGTATTCAATGCATATTATAATAAATTGTTTTAGCTTTTCACTTCACGTAAAAGAATGTTGTAAAAATATTATATTGAACTCTCCCATTTATATATAGGGGAGGGAATTATCCACGTTATTTTTTTATTTTTTTTATTTTTTAAATTTTCACTATTAATGCAAAAATTTGAAAAAAATTTAAACTTGAAGTAAGCAACAGAATAACCAACTAATATTTAAATAAAATTAGACAAATTTATCTTAACAAAAAAATTACCTTTTCATAGAAGATTATATTTTTGTTATTGTAAATAATAAATATTTTGTTTCTATTAATAATTTATATCATCGAAAATAAAAGATTATAATCTAAATTATAACATTCTAAACAATTTTTGCACTAGTTTGATATATATATTTTTGATTATTTTATTGGAGAATAAAAAAAAATCTTTAAAAAAGGAATTTCGCAAAAAAATTTGAAATGACACTTGTAATTCGATACTCAGAGAATTTATTCCCATAAGTAGTAAAATGTATAACAATTGATTACTCAGAAAAGATTCTAAATTAGGAAGATCTCGAAATCTAGATTATTTATGAACACGATAAATCGACAATCTAAAATGCCTTTGCATATTCGAGAAAAAAAGGTGTTTTTTTTTTTTTTTTCTTCTCTTTTGTCTTCACCTCACCCCTCTTAATTTTCTCCCTGAAACTAGGACTACATATCCCCCTCCCAGTTAGAAAGGTGAGGGTGGAACACTGGTAGATTTCGTGCATACCATGAACAGTTCACCAACGGGTGAAGGATGGCAGTGCCTTTCGGAGGACATTAACTGTGCCGCAATTGCGTTTCATAGGGGAGAAAACCCGGCAAACTCCCACCAGACAGCGCGACTATTGATGCGAGACCGTCATAATCGCCATCGAATCTTCTTGTTTCTGAAAACAGTGGCTGCAGTGGATACGTTGAATACGTGCACCTTAAAAATTACCGTTATGTTTTAGGACGATAGAGAAAGTGAGAATTTCGCGGATGATTTCAACTTAAGATAACGATTCCAAAATGCGGATGCTTTTTACACACTTAGCAACGTTACATCGACTGTAGGTCTCCTGTTCCATTAACTAATTCTCCAATAAAAAGTGCCTGGCGTTTAGAAACAGCATAAATTGTTTTAGTTATATTATTTAATATTTTTAAATTTGTGTTCTACTTTTTATAATACAACATACATCATCATAAATAAAAAATTTTCATTTAATGATATCCATTTATATGAGCTACTCATAGTTTATGCATGCATTTTAATTTTGATAAATTATTGAATTTTTGATGCAAACTGGTATAATACATTATTAATATTTTTGAAAGAATAAAGTAATGAATTAACAAATGTTTGGAAAAGGTTAGTATAACATTCTGATGTTTTAAACTGTACTTCAACAACAACAACAAAATTATTATTCAATATTTCTGTTTAAATACTAAATATTTAAAACAATTTTACGAAATATTTTTCCAATACGTATTTTGAAAACTTTTTTAAAGTTTAATACGATATTTATGGCATATGAAATGCTCATTCATGTTTACATATGGGCTGCATTTGCACGCCAGTCAAACCACCAGTAATGGCTACATAAACAAAATTCCTTGGATGTTCGTATTGATTTTAACGTAATACCCAGACTGGAATAAAGTTTTCATACTTATTTCCTTATCAATGAATGGAAATTTTGTTTTATTAGCCCATAAATTTTTTTTTGCACAGATCTTTATTACCGATACGAATGAGTCACTTCGCTGTTTGCAATAAAAAGTAATTTATTACTTCAATAAGCTTTATACGTTTTATGTTCTCTATAACGAAAAAATGTTCTCATTTAGATACCTTTAACGTTTCATTTTTAAAAGTGATAGGGATGTTTCGTTAAATATTAATTTGAAACATTCGTTTTTAAGTAGATGGCAAAAAAAATATATTTATATTTATGGAAAGATTTGTAAAAGCTTTTATGTAAAAAAGAAGTTCAAAATTAACTGATATAACTGATAGCCATATTTTTCAATCTGAAATTAAAATATTTTTTTCCTAATGAAACTTTAGAAAAAAGTTATTTTTTTCTGTTTAAAACAGTTATTGTAAATAATTAAAAAATGGAATTGAATTAAACCCATAAATAAAATGTAAGCAATCATATTGTTTAAAATTCCTTAAATAATTTATAATATAGTAACAAGATATAGTTATTATAAAAAGTAAATAAATTAGAAGTTCAGAAAATGCGAAATTATGTAAGCTCGTATATAAATAAATTTATATTTGTATATATTTGAAAAATATATTGAATTTTAATAATTAATTGAATGTAATAATAAATTCTTATACTTTTATATACAGAAAATTTTTGAATTAGTTAATATTTTAATTATATTTTTCTAACTATATGTACATAATGCAAAGGTAGAAAAAAAGTAATTTTTTTAAATATATAAAGGTTGATTAATTTTGATTAAAGGGAAAATATTGTTAAATAATAAAATTACAAAAGGAAATAAAATTTTAAATTAAAAAAAAATAGGAATTCTGTATATCAATTAATTTGTCTTTTCTTAAAATTATTTGGATTAAAAAAAAAAAACAAAATCTGTAAGATTTAATAAAAATTTTAAGATTAATTTTAATTTTTTATTAGTTTTTCCATAATATTGACAAATAGAATAAATGTGATCCTTAATGAAAATATTAAAAATAAATTTAGTTTGTTCAATTTTCCAAAATTGGTTTTCAAATAAAAGGCAATTTATATCTTTTATAGTCTTTTTTTTTTAATCTGTGTCATGATACTTCTACATCTAAACAAAACTAGGTATATTTCTTTCTAAAATATACAATAGTAGAAATTTTAGAAGATTTTAGTATTTAATATTTGAAGATTATAAAACCGAGTCCTAAAGTTATATTCAATTTTTTTCGTCCACAATCTAGAAAAAAAAAACCTTAACAATAATACAGACGAATTTGCTGAAAGGCTTAAAAAATTTAAAACAGACATTTAAATTCTTTATGTTAATAAAGAATTTAAATGTATAATGTGTTTTTATGGTGAAATACCTAGAGTTATATTACATTTCAGCGTTTTAGGAGAATTTCATATTTACATATTATTATAGTTATATAATAATATTTCCCCCTCGTTTTGTAGACGTATAATTTGAAATTCAAATTTGTGTGCTTTTTTGAAAATAAAGTGCTAGAATACGTTAAAAAATATTTTTTTGATAAGATATTCACTAAAAGAAATATTTATTCTAAATAACTATTTTAACAATTTATTTGAAATAGTCTCTACATTTTTTTTTCTTTGCTAATTTTACCTAGTTAAATAATCATCTAACAAGCCAAATACAATGCATATACAACTATCATGCATTATTTGCTCCTATTTTAAAACGCACACCTTAATTTTTTTCTATAATGTTAAATTTATAAGAAATGAAATATTTCAGTAAAAAATAACTGTAAATATTATTTTTTTTTTTAAATAAGTTTTCAACCAATGTTTTTCAAGTTTTAAATCAAATACCGATTCAAAAATATCGTCACAGAGATCCCAGTGGGAAACATGGAAATTTAGAAATCTATTATTGGACGAAGCAAGATAAGCAAAACATACCAATCAGAAAGTTGTACACCATCGTCGAATAATGTATAAATGATATCCTAAAATTAAAAATACTTACGAAATTAAGACTCATATTTGTAAATCAAAGGATACAAGTACATTTTATAAACATTATGAATAGTAGGTACAGGTTACAGAGAAGTACCTAGAGGAACTAATATTAAAAAAATGGTGGAATACAAGAAAGATATTGCTCAAGTTACACACTGGCAACAATGCACAATTGAATTCAAGACAGTGCTGATTGGAGGGAGCTGCCTTGGAGGATTGGAGAATAACTGGAGTAACTGTAAGACTACATGTATGATATTCTTTTTCATAACATCCAGAGAGGTTGACTCAGTCGCATAGCCATGTTCCGTGATGTAATTCCAGAGGTAAAAATTTCTTGGCAGTGAAGCTTGATGAATGTGATAACTATTCTACACAACCACCATATCCGATGATCTGTAGAACAAATACGCTTGTTAGATAAACTCTTAAATCTTCTGTTTTATGCGTAGGGGCCCCATCACGTTGTAACCAATTATGACCCCCTCTTGAAGAATCAACTGTTCGTACCAATCATATCCATGTAATTTAAGATATTTATGTATCTGTATGCCTCGCTTATTTCCGTCATGCATTGTTGTTTGAATTTGAAAGACGTATCTCAACACATGTTATTGTGTCACTCAAATGGCGATCTTTTCTATCTCCTTGATTTCTTAAGTGGAGTGAAGCTGCCTATCTCACTGAGATAACAAATGTAGTAGGTATAGTTCGGTGATAAAATATTTTTTGACAAAAAAAATATTTGCCCAGAAAAATGGGTACATTATAGTTCTGTAAATTCAAATTTCAAAGTGAGGATTGCATCTACTATGACCGAACCAGTTGGTCTGTGTTTGGCTTTGTTTCGACCAGTGCAACTGTAATATTATTTGAAGCTCCTAATCTGTTTCAGATTTTTCTTTTATTTGCAAAGCTTTTTTTAACACTTATTGGTAGTTTTAAATGGGACTTGCATTTTTAATATTTTCTTGATTGTGCAATTTCAGTCCAAAGTCACTACCCAAATGTCTTCAACTCTCTCGTTTATAAATCAAGAAAAAAATTGAATAGATTTATTAAGTAAATTGACAGAAGATTCAAATTAAAGCCAGTATCAATTAATGAAAAAAAAAATCCTCTGTAGAAAAATAGGGGACATGGTAACAATCACAAATAGCCCAACACTTTAATAAAATAAATCATTTTGGTTCTATAGAGAAACGATTCATAAAATATTTTTGTTCAAGGCTCTCTTTTTAACAGCACTTATATGCGATATCGATGTGCATAAAATGTGAAAACAACATTATACGACATTTATAAATGTAATTTGACATTGACCATTTTTGACTTATTTAATCAATGTAAAAAACAATAATACTGGAAATTATAAATATTATTAACAACATTTAACGTGAAAATAAGAGAAACAAGTGGCAATTTTCCAATTTTTTTCGAGATTCCGAAATCCTTTCATGAATGGCCTTGTGTTCAGGAGATAGACTTTTTGAGATCTATTGCCCTAGGTGATAGTGGACCCAGTTTCAGAACCATTTGTTTAGAGTAAAAGATAATAAAAAAAAAAACAGTATCACAAATCTAGTATCCCTAAAACTAGTCACTGAAACTATCACTAAAACTAGTATCACAAATAACCTGCATTAAAAGAAACAGCTAAAAAAAAGAGGCATCTAAAAGTCATCAAATTTGGTCATCCATATCTTTACTAAGAAAAGAAATTAATCGATTCATTAATCCCATATCAGAGAATTTACTTTCTGTGAAATGATGAAAAAAAAAAGAACTTTCTTAACCCTAGGATTTTTAGTTTCTCCATGTCTTATGAACAAATTTCTGCGTATACTTTAAAGTTTGGTTTAGACAGTAAGATAAAACTTATTCATGCACTAATACATGATTAATTTTGTAAAATGCAGGAGGAATGCTGGAAACATTGACGTACTACCGAAATAGGATTACACGAAGGATTAAAAAGTAAGCTTGTTAGAATTATATCTGCTGATGCGAAATTAACAAGATTTCTGAACATTATAATATTTTCCTAAGCAGTTATTATCAGAGAATTTATGCAGTTTGCAACTATTTCGAAGTGGGGTATTTCATGGTTCAATGTAATATTATAGGAAAAAGGAATGCACGAATCCGTTTCTTGTCGTTTAAATCAGCCTTTATTTTAAGAAAATAATAAATATATCTTTTACTTAAAAAATTTCGGGGTTATTTTTTATTTTTATTTTTTTTTTTTTGCATTTTAATACAAAGTTCATGATAATTTTGAAAAAAAATTATTTAAAAATATTATTATTAATTAATATTATTTATATTTCTTTAAATAAAATTTAAAACACATAATTGAAATGTATATATGCACTCTGTGATTTACATAATTTATTTTATCATTAATTTTATCAATAATATTTTAAAATTTATATCATTGATGTCCGTTTATTTCACATTTTAAATTATTAATTTACATCTACATTACATTTCTGGTATTGTTCATACTGTAATTGGTATTTTATAATTTTATATATGGTTTATTTGATAAAATTTATTTTGGAAAATTAAAACTGGGTGTGGTTTAAGAATTAAGTTTTAATAACCGACTATATTATGTAGACTATATATATAACTATACTATACTATATAATAACAGACTATGTTATCCTAAACAGACAAAAGCGAAAAATTATTTTTTCGTATTTATTTTACATATAGAATATGCATCAACTGAAAATAGTTCAGATGCAGTTAAACATGGAGCAAAAACTATTTTGATTCCAGAGAACTTTTAAAATCGATTTAATTCCTCCTTGAGATAATCGTGAATTTTTCCTTTTTTTTCAGAATTAATGAAAATCAATTTTTTTATTAAATTCATGAATATTGATGACATTAATAATGAAAAAATATTTAGGTTTTTTTTTTTTCAAAAATTATATGGCTTTTAAGTAATCTATTAAACACAAATAATATTTTCTTGCATTTATAATGTATGCAAGTTTTATTTTAACAATTAAAAAAAACTTTTTACTCTTAAACTTTAACTTGTTTAATTTTTAATTGTAATAAGTTGTTTATTAATAAATTTAAACGTTTTTGAAAATTTGATGTTTTGGTAAACCAATAACTTTTTATTATTCTGTGAAAATCTTCATCAACCTTTGTTGTAAAACCAATTCATCATAATTTTATTCAAATAAAACTAGAAAATCCTCTCGAAATTTTTAAAGATTGCATTAATCTGAAATAATTGATGACATCGGCATTAGCAAATTTTTTAGATGATTAATTTTGTTTTGATTTATTATAATAAGTGGAAATTACTTTAAAATATCGAATCATCGTTTCACTAGTACCATACATAGCATGAACATAATTAGTCTTTCGTAATAATGGCTAGGTATTTTATTTCCGTTTCGTTCTATGAATCAACTTCTTTTTTTCTCTCTATAAAAGATTAATTAAAAATATTTTTTATTCTTTTTTTAGATATTATATAAAAAAAAAATTTATCATTGGCACTCTTTATTTTAAAAATTTGAAAATCGGATCATGAATTTTTAAAAGTTTATTTCGAAAAAAAAAAAAAAAAAAAAAAACCCAGAATTTTATCATAATAACAAATATATCATTGTACTTGACAGCAGTATCGATACACAGGTAGCACTTCTACTGCGAGTCAAGGTAAAGCAATTTTAATTGTCTGTTTTTACTTTATTACTTTTAAATTACTTCACAGGACATACTACAAATAAATTCTATTAGAAAACTCAAAACTCAATAATGAATAAATAGATGTTTCAGCGCAAAAAAAAATAACTTAATAATGCATCGATAAATTATGTTAAGAAACTAAGCTAAGTTTATTTGTTTGATAAAGGTAGGCTTGTCCTGTTTATAGGTAAGAAATTTGATAGTGTTGAATAGCTTCAATATAAAGTGACCGGCATATGAAAATGTAGATGTTAAATATAACGATTTATTTAGTTAATTATCCAAATTAACTGTATTATTTAGCATTATTGTAAAAGCATGCAACAATTATAATAATTGCCATTTTCATGGAAAAGTATTAAAAATAAATTTAAACTGCTTACTAAGTATGTATGAGTGGGCTAATAATTGTATTATCAAAAATGTTAGTAATTTTTCAATAATTCACCAAATTTATCCCCATTTATTTGAAAGTTGAAATATAAAATAATTTAATTATTACAAAACGGTTTACTTGTAGTAGTTAAGAATAAAATGATTTTTTGCGAGAAAAAAATATTTTTTTTAATTAAGAGACTGAAACACTTCATTATTAATTATATTTATTTGACATTTTATTGTATATAGTAAACTAAATACAAAAGGGATTAAAAATTTTCTAGAATTTTGCCAAATTAATAAAAATTAAGATTTATTGATTGATTTAAATTAATGTTAATGAATAAGAATTTGATAAATGTCTCTTTTAAAAAGATATAAGTAAAAATATTTTCGTGACAACCAAATATTTTCAAACAACTAATTATTTTTCACATAAAACTCACTGTGATTGCGTCCTTAACCTGCATTAGTGGTTTAATTTAATTAGGGTATATAAATACTTTAATTTTAATCTGTTCATCATTGGATTAACATCTGTTATTTTGAATAAATTTTATGGAAATTATTATGTATTGAAAGCCAAAAAAATAATATTCTGCCAGCGTTAAATGAGGGTCAATTACGTTCCAGTTATGTATGCATCAAATACGGGTTCGTATGTATGCATTTAAGTATACATACGAACAACCTACAACCTACTACCAACTACATAGAGACAACCTACAGTTGTTGAAAGAAGGATTTTGGGGATAATTGTTGTGCATAAACATGTCGTAGGAAAGAAAACCTGCAAAACTCCAATCAAGCAATCTGATTCTCGATGCGAATGGCCTATACAAATTGTCACAATTACTATTGAGTCTTCTTGTTACTGAAAATATGGAGTGCAATGGATTCCGCAGTGCGGATTCGAACCAGACGTATCCTGTATCCGTATCCTTTACCTCTGCGTCACGAATTCGGAAAATATTAATATTGTGCACAAAAAGGTTTCGAAACTGTATGTAGATGTAAAACAGATTTGCTGTTATTTTGATTATCATAAAAGGTATACGCTTATTTTAAGTTAAATTCATGATGATATCTTGTTTATAATTTCCAAGTTTGTGAAAAAAATGTGCTAATTGATGAATTGATTGAAATCAATTCAACTATTGAATCTATGTCATTTGTCCAAAATTAAATATGAACTTATTTCCTTTTTATAATACCAATTCAAATGTAGGATGACGTTTTAAAAGTAATTTTTATTCGAGAAAAATAGCATATCTGTTATACTTTCACAAAAATTCTTTTATTTTTTTTTTTTTAGTGGCTGTTTTGTGATACAGTCAGGCTGGCACTGGTACAGAAAGCTTTGGAGAGCCTTGATACAGGGGATGTCACCAGTATTCGATTACTCGTTAAGGTATTTCATATTTTTGTCAATAGGACTAAAAAAAAATCAGCACTTGCATCATAAATCGTTTCTAAAGACATTTCATCGTCCCATACATTTTTAAAACTCTACGACGCCACATAGAAACCATCTCTACCATTATAAAGTTGGTGACAACTTAATGGATTATTAGCTAAGTGCATCCAACTCAATGGTAACTTACACAGCTAGTGTGCATGAAGACTTTGGTTTGAATGTTGGGGTACAATATAATCATAGCATTCAGAAATAAGAAGACTAGATAAAGATTGTGACAATGTATAAAACATTTAGTCGAGATATTCAGATAAACTGGTGAAGGATTTTGGGTTTTCTACCAAACAGCAGCAAATTCAGGACACTTATTTCTTAATGTCCTGCTGAAGGACATATCCTTTTTTTTATCGACCATCGTTAAGCTATTCGTGGGATACATAAAGGAAAGACAAGACCCACTAACATTTAACAAAAAAAAATACTGAATGTTGAAAGTTTAAATCGCGCTACATAAATAAAAAGTACGGGATGGTTCAGTATATTGTTTATGAATGTATAAAAATAATTACATTTTTTAACAAATTAGACAAATTATTATTATTACAGTTTTACAAATTATGTATGCACACATATGCGTATTAAAATTTCCGTGACATTTGATTTCATTTTTTTTCTGAATTATTTATCACTGGTTTCTATATATAACATATTACATAAAAATAATTTTAATTTTCTCAAATTTTTATTTTTTTGTGCAAATTTTAAAAAAAATTACCCAATTTTTACTCAAATATTTGATTTAAATAAAATTATAACGTATTGATTTAAACAATAAAAAATTACGAATAAATTTTTATTAATATTGATTTATGTTGAATTACCCAAACAAAAAACAATACGCAAAATGATTTATGATCGTATTGTCCTTTTTAATAAATTTAACTTTTTAATCCGTATTCGCTCAATGTTTTAGGAAAGTTATGAATGAATAATGCAAAGATGATCAATTTTCATTCCCTTGAATATCACCCAATCAAGGCTTAGAGATAAGGTAGGAAAGTTTGAAAAGTTTCATGCTGATAAATTAAATTACTTAAATTTAATAAAATATTTAGCAGTGTTTTCGAAAACATTTCAATATCTTATACTTTGCAAACCTATTAAAAAAAAATAAGATGTGTAATAATCTTTTTATTAAAGAAAATATAATTAGCATATCAAACAGCGATCTAAAATCTTATCTTTGAAAAATGGGAGAAGGCGAAATTTAAAACTATTTTTACGAAAATATTTGATATTTGTTCTAGTTAATACTTATATGGACAAAAATGAAACATATTGTTTTTTTGTCTAAGGCAGGAATATAAAAAATAAAACAAAGAATCTCGTAAAAAAACCCATGCAGATATACAAAGGCAAAATAATACAATACTAGATAAAGACATAAACAACATAAAATTTTCCCAATGTTTTTACCTGAATAAATCATGTCACCACAAGAAGATATGTAAATATTTTGACTTAATCGTATTAATTTATTTAAACAGTTATTTTATACATAGTATATGCACACATATTTATATGATGGATTAACAGTGGAAAGCGATCTTATTTTTATCTCCCTGGAAACATGTGCCACTGGTTTCTACACTGGGGAAAATTGCATTCCTGTTTAGTTTTACGGTTATCTCTCTTCACTTTTCGATCACAGTGCTATCTGATATACTGAGAAAATCCGCTCATCCTAAGCGCATTGTATCACAGACAATGGACGGGGATTTTGTCAGCGTCGTAGAACAAAAGGAAAAAATCCTCCAGCCTCTCCGTAAGCTCCTAAGTTTTTTTTCCTTCTATCTCCTTTACTTTAACTTGGATCCCTCCTCCACGGCCAAACTGTCTTCCGATTCGACAGTTCTGAATACGCTGTCTTTCAGACAGATCTTAAAATTTTACTACGGAGAGTGGGTGGATAAGACTTTAAACTTAATTTAAGAATTCTTTTCTTTCTTGAAATACAGCCGTGCTTGTATCGCTTAAGCAGAGAATAAGATACCTCAAGTTTAAAGAATCACGTTAAACTCAAAGACCAATACTTTTGCCAAATACTAGCCTGTAGTAAAAAGTTCTGTTGATTTTCAAATTGAAATTAAACTGAAAACCTATCCAATAATGTATTATTTTAATAGCCATTTCTTTTTCGTGCCATCTTTTCATCAGCGGCCGATGCCATCCTTATAAATTTGCTTAGTCTTGTCTCGAAAATAATTTTTAACTTCACTTTAAACTAAGTTCTTCTTCAATGGCGCAACAGCTCCCTGGTAGGCCAAGGCCGTCTGTCTACTAGCATATTCCACACAGGAGATGTTTTCTTTTTACGGTATAATGTTGTCAGCCCTACTCCCAACATACATAGTAGATCGGGACTTGTGGTTTAAAGTGGATTCCAAGCAACTTCAAACATCCAAGGTATTACCTAGACTCGAAGCCAGAACATAGTACCAGCTATCGTACGGATCTGTGGCACCGAGCGCCAGAGAGCTAGTCACTTGGCCATCAGCGCCCTACCACCCAATTTTTAAGTTCTGTAAAATGATTTTGTAAACTTCAAAGAAGGTTATTTGTTGGAGCAATATCAAAAGAGTAGGATGGTTAACGCATAATTCTCCAACCAAATTATTGTAGAAGACTCAAAGTCACCCTCAAGCTGGGTTTGGCACTGTCATGGTGCATGATCGCTGTTTTTCAATTTATCGACGGATGAAAGTTATTTTCCAGAACGGTTTTAAAATGCCTTTGCTGCTAACAGTCAATTTCAGAGGGTTATTGTTTGATGATCACCTAAGAGCTCTCTTCCACTATGTACATCTTGTTTCATTTTCCACCATACATTGTCAAGAATCTTCTTAGAAAAGGGTCTCTTCTAGGCTTCTAACTAAACAACCTTTCTAACCCCTATATTTTTTAGAAGAATCCCTTGATTTATAAAGACAGTTAGAAAATGAATCAATCGTATGTATCATAGCCCATAAAAAACAGACAAGGCTTTCGTTACAACCTTAATAAGAACAATTTCATATAATTTTTGTGTCTTCCATAAAAACCTTTCCCCCAAAAAACAATATAATAAGTTAACCAAACCGAAAAAGTCCCGGTGCTCCAGATGACCGTCTGGGTGTGTATGTTCCAATTTGCAATGTAACCTCAAGACCCATAATTTTTACATCAAAGTGAATTGATGAACAGTTTTTTTTGTCACACAGGCGAAAATTCCACTGGATTCGAAAAACATAAAAAAAGTTTGTAAATACTATTTAATTCATACATAATACTGACATAGTTATGTTAGTTATGTTTATCTGTGAGCGTTTTATCAACGTTCGTTGGAGAAATAGGATAGGACATAACACTAAACTGGTGCCAATAAAAAAAAGGGACTTTGACAACAACGACTGATTTATATTTCCGTATGTTATATTCCGTATGTATGTTGTTGTTCCGTATTTATATTTCCGTTCCACAATTCTTGCCAGCTTACAAAGACTTACTGAGAAAAATATTTCTCCTATATGCTTCAGAATAAGGTTTCTCAATCACGGGAACCATTCACCACTTGAGTATTACAGGCGTGCTTCGGGGTATCCATGCTCTTGGGGAAGAAATATATACTTATTCACTGATCCCTACAAATCTTTATTCACTGATTTCACTGATCCCTAATTGAATATACTATTTTTTCGTATGAGGCATCCAATAAATTATAAATATTATGACTTTTACTAGCAGAAATAATCATTTTTCTATCACTTAACAATTGCATCAAGAACTCAAGAATTGCATAACAAGAACAGTTTCTCAGTATTTAGTTATATAGTAAAGTTTCAAACGTTCTGCAATTCATAATGTATTTGATTGTTGTGTTATTGAGGACTGGAATGACATGGTGCATAGCGAATATATATATGTACAAAAGTTGCTTGGTTCGAAATTCTAAAAGGCGTTCAAAACGAAAACTGCTGCGTCTATACTGGGGATTGGCAAGATAGATCTGCAGGCTGGAATTATTATTCGTTGGATTTAAATAGGAGAAAAGCTGCTTTCTAGATCTTTCAATATTGCAGTGTCACAGTGTGTATATAGTGTAGCATACCACCTTCGGAGCAACTGAGGTAACGCTGCATTTTTACATCTGAGTCGTTTTTAGTAGCTAATAATCTCATATGAAAATACCAGGTCAGAAAATGAATAACATTTTGGTGTAATGCTTGAGCTCAAGAATTATGTGACAAATAATAATTAAACTCTAACAGGTGCAGTGACATAATTTCGAAAAACTTCAAATGACATTACCTACTTTTCTTATTGGAATGCTATTACCTTAGTGAAAAACAATAAATAAGGTTTGAAGGGTATATGTAGTATGAAAATCGCCAGTTCTAGACAGACTAAGACGAAAAGGAAAACGACCAAACAAAAATTCGAAGCAAAATATTTTAATGTATTTAAAAATTTTTCCTGCGACCTCCTTCACAAATGGTTATATTTTGCATGAGGCAGATGGTAGTAGATGGTGAAGCAAGTACCATGGCAAGAAGAATCTTATCGAATTGACGTCTGATGGTATATTTCAAATCAGATTCAATTTGCTGATTAAATGCATACACTTTAGATTTCAGGTATCCCTACAGCAAAATGATGACATCTGACGTCATAAGGATGTAAGATGGCGTTTCCTCATTTGTGAGGTCTTTTGTCAAACCAAACCCAACACAACAGTTTGGTGACAGAATTATCTCCCGGCATTTCATGTTTCCATGGCGACAAAGGTTCTCTAATTTCATTCCAATGGATTTTTGGCTGTGGGGATACCTGAAATCTAAAAATGTATTGATTTAATCTGCAAATTGCTTCTTATTTGAAAGATGCCAGCAGATGTCAGGTTCATCAAATTCCTCTTGTCATGCTACAGTTCAGTGTTATACACTATCTGCTGCATGTAAAATGCCATTGTTTGAGGAAAAATTTGGGAAACGCAATAAAATGTTTTGCTTTCTGTTGCTTCTCTGTAGTTATTAGTTGTTAGAGAAGGTATTGTAGCACGAAATTCTAAGTTATTTATGGTGTTTCAGTATGGAGATATCATTCAAAAATGTAGGCATTGCCGTTTGAAATTTTGAAATCTTGTCACTGTAATCGTAATTGTTAAATTTTAAATATTTAACTGTTTTTTTTTTTTTTTTTTCTTAAACCTCAAATTACTTTTAACCAAAATTTCATACAGTAAAAAGAATTTTTATATAATTTTTAGAAATATTTTCCCTAGGGAGAGGAAAACTTAACAAAATTATGAGTCTTATTTTATATTTTATATTTTACTAAACTTTTCAAATTTTCAAAAAAAAAAAGAAATTGCAACATATTGTATCTTAATATTATTCAGCATCTTAAAAAAAACATCTCGGTCGATATAAGATTTCTGATGGTAAATATGTATTAGAGCATTTTAATGGAACTTTTTCCACATAAATGTATGCATAAAGTATTATGAAAATATTATTTTAAAAAAGGGTTAATGTTTATTCAGCGCATTTAACCCTTTATTTTTAAGAGCAGTCGGTGCACTTTCTCGTAACGCAATATCTAAGATAAAAATTTCCTTTTAAAAAACAACTGTATTTCTACTTTGGAGTTTATGAAAAAGAAAATAAAGCAAATAAAACAATTTTTAAAAAAAAATAATTTAATAAATAATCGATTTACCACCTAACACATTCCCTCGGGAAAAAGATTACTTGAAAAGTTTTCGGCTTACATTTGGAAGAAAATTTCTTTGCGTGTGTTTTTTAAGTTCTTACCACACTAATACGGCAAAGAAAGGTAGGTTTAATATATGACTTGCTTCTTTTTTCCACCCAAAGTAGATTCAGTAGGAAAGAAGCAACCGCAAACAATGAAACTTCATTCATACCGCAGGGCTTGATGGTGGAAGCTTCTTTTCAGAAAAAATAATACGCTACCTTTTAATACTTTTTTTTTTTTTTTTTTTACAATTATCTTCCCAATATCGTTTATCGCACTTGGTTTCTTATTTGATGGAAAAAAGGGGAAAAAAATAATAACCTCACTATTCAAATTTCGTTTAAGAATTTTGTTTAAAAATGGATAAGATTCTTACGTGCTTTTATGAAACTTATATCAGGTTCTTTTTGTTCGACGTAGTTTTCGATCTTCGCAGCACTTCCACAAACTTTTTTTTTTTTTTTAAATTAATGCCTCACTTTAAATGGATCGAAACACTTTTATGCATTACTTGTGGAAACATTTTCAAAGAGCAGTGCGGGATTTTTTTTATTATTATGTTTAATGATGAAATAAACGAGTTTTCAAGATGGACTTTAATAAAGTGCTTATTTCCGAGGCGAAATTGAAGTAAAAATTTATTCTTTCTCAGATAAAAGATATTCGTAATATAAAGTGATTAAAAATATTGTGAATATTATAAGAAGTGTCGAATAATCTGAAGTTTTAAATCTAGTAAGTTTCTGTAGCATTTTACCAAGTCAATAATGTCTAGTAGTAGTCAATAAAATCTAGTATCTTTCTTAATGGTTTTTGAACTATAGAGACCTGGTTCATAATTGCAGAACAGATACAGAACTGAAAACAATATGTGTCAATGTCAATGATAAATTCGTCCTTCCCACTGTAGAATTTCATGGAAGTGCTGGATGTCTTTATTTGGTGAAACGGACTACCATATCTTACCATAACTTAGTAAAACAGATACTTGATAGAGCTGAATCTGTTACATTTGTATCTTTCTAGTGGAAAGGTCATTCATAAAGTAAAATATTTTTAAAATTATAAAATATTTAAAAATTAAATTGAGAAATATCTTATATATAAATGAATATAAAGAAAGAATAAAAAATGATAAAAATTTAGATTTTGGTGCAAAAAATAGGTGCAAAAATAGACATGGTGTAAAAAATATGAATTAAAAAGCTAAATTTAATATATTATTAAGTTTATAAATTAATTATTATTTTAAGATGATTTAAAAAAAGTTTTCAAGATATTTATTAATCTACAACAATCGAAATATTATATAAAACTTTTCTAAGCATTAAAGATGCTTATTAATTGCAGCTTTACTTTGAAATAATATACTTATAAATCACAAAGGGAAATCATTAAAACACAGAGTTGAAGAATTCAATTCATAAAAAAAAAATGTATGTTTCTTAACTTAAAACTATTAAAATGTAATATAATTATAAATTATACTTATTTTTCGATACGAATATAAAAAAGGCTTATTATATCGATATATAATATAAAAAAAAGGCATTATATATATGTGTGTGTGTGTGTGTGTGTCTGTGCGTAAAAGATTTTATGGTTTTAAACACTACCGATAATGTCTTCACATTGTGGATGTTTTCTCTAATTTTTTCCACGACATATTAATTTACTACATCAATACTTACATATTTCACTTTCCCACATTGATAATTAACAGCTTTGTCTTCAGAGAGCAATAAATCATTGCACTTATTATTCGTATACAAATTATTAATCGTCATAAGTTGCTTAATGGACATATTATTATAGAAGTCACGAATTTCGATCATATGACTCGATTTTTGCTTCGTTTGACTCGTTATACTGCTCTTAGTAGGGTTATCAGTGGTTGGTGTGATCATAGGTTGTTGTAATTAATTTGGATTAGGCATTTTATGTTTCTCTCTTCGGTTTTACTAACTTATTTCATGTTTTACAGATTTCCTGGACCATGATTCGCACACATTTTTAAATAAATTTTTCAGTTTTTTTTTTAACTGCCAATGCATTTTCTACCATTCAACCTTTTGATTTGTTTGTTTCTTTTTCAGCTTCGTTGATGTAGCTTATCCGTACATCAGATCTTAAACAAATTTATTATTATTATTTTTGAGAGATTTGAAAGATATTTCAAGGATTTTGTACTGGGAATGTTTTTCTTTTTTTTTTTTTTTTTTTTAATACAGTTTGAGAGGGGAGAGTACTGTTGCGGATTTCGTTACGCAAAATTGGAGTGTTTCAGTGCGTTAGTTAGAATCAGTATTCATTATATGTATTAGTACATCCTTTTTTTCCACTTTACAATAATCTGAAATTAAAAATAATTAATTAATTTCTAATTTTTTAACATATTTTTGAGATTTTTCTAATTTCTATAACATAAATTAATATTTATTAAGAATAAATGTCCTTATTGTGTTAACAATAATATTGTTCTTTTTAATTTGTTAAATTACCTCCTAAACTATTTCTCTCGCCATATTTATTCATTCCTAAATAAACTTTATATTCTGTATCTTAGATAGCTACCATTCCTAATATAATTCTGAGTTCTATTAGTAATATAAGAAAAATAAGCTAAACCCAATATGAACGGAAGTATAATAAATTTAAGAGTGCCTCAAATGAAATATAATTTTATTTCTATTTCTATTCGTTATATTCTATTTTTTTTGTACGTTTTTCCATGATTAAGTCCACATTACAACTCTACTTACTCTACGCATAGCTATAATACCGCTATTTAAAGGTTAGTTATTGGAAAATAGGGAATAATTGGAGCTAAAAATTCTAAAAAAAAAATCTCTCTTACTTCAATAACAATATAATGCTAATCATTCATTATTTCTCTCCTCAAATTAGCTGATAGACGATACTTCGATTAGCTAAACTGGCTACAAAAAGTCGAACTTTGTTTTTTGTTCATGGCATGAAAGTATTCATAATTATATGTGTATATATACCCTTTATTTTAAATTTATATCTTACTTCCTTTTTGTATTTCGTATTAATTGCTGTTTTTAACAAACACTTACAAAAATTCGAATTTTTTCGAGTTATTTACTATTTTGCCGTCAGTTTTGATAATTTTTATTATGGAGGGTGAAAAAAAAAGATAAAAACAGTAAAAGAATAAAGAATAATTCGCAAATGTGAAACACTTATAATAATTAAGAATTGTTTGTTTGTCAAATTGTAAAGAAAAAATTATGAATAACTATGTAGAACCAAAAAATAAAAAGTAAAATAAAAAAATACGATTATATAATAGAATATTTGGAAGAAATTTTTAAAAATTGTATTAAAAATGATCCCATTCGCATACACTTCAGAAAATAGATATTTGAAACAATTAAGTTTAATTAAAATAATCGTTTAACAATTAACCTTAAATAAAAGAGAATTCCAATATCTATCCAACAGATGGCGCCACATAGGGTAGAAAAACTAGTTAATTGATAAAGAACTAATTAGAATTTATTCATAGTTTTTTGACTAGACACAATATCAAATAACAACTTGAGAGAAAAGGATTAAAATGAATGATAAGTTTTATATTTTTTTAAACTTACGTTGCAATTCCATACATACAAACATCCACTTTTTTTTGTAGTTCTATTTCTCAAAAAGACATGCAATTCCTTTGCTTACATTGATTTAAAAATTATTATAATTAAACTATTTTAATTTACTTACATGTACTTTTAAAAGAAGTTTGAAAGATGTGAATGAAAGTAAAAGAAGATAATTTGATACATTAATTGTTCTTACACACGCTATTTTATTCACAAATTTTTCTTTCTTCATAAACAATGAAAATTTTGAACAAAAGACGGAATGAACTGTTTCTTTACATTTTAATTTTTAATTAACATTAAAAAATAAAAATAAGGAGTTGCTTTTGATTTGTTTAAGAAGATTTTTTTTTTTTTCTTCTTCTGTCTTCAACAACAAAAATAAAATGAATTTTCCAGAAAAACCAAATGGTTTACTAAAAAATTAAATGTGCTTACTATTTATGAAAGGATTCAGACTACTTGTTAAATAAATAAATATTCTTATGTTACTATTTTTTAGAAATGTTCATAAATAAAGTGCACAGTTTTTCAGTCCTTCAAAAATACAACTAACTTTTTATTAAAAAAATAATAATTAAAAATGTTATACGCTTTATATTCTTTAAAAAGTATTAAACCTTAAATCATATAAAAAAATTTTGTAACGAAAATAAAAATAATAGATTTCAAACGATTTTTAATTTCTTTCTTAAAAGCATAAATGTTGATATTATAAACCAATATTTGGTTTAAATAAACACTGCATTTTTTTATTTTTACTTTGTTTTATTTAGTAAAGCAAATATCAAATTTTTCATTATTAGTATTAAAAATTTTTCCATTTTTTTCCTCTTAAAAGTACGTTATGTACATCATGATAGCTGATAAAAATAAAATAAAAATTATAAATAAAATCACTATTATAAATGATTTTATTCCATATAAAAATGGTCAGATAATAATAAACGTAAAATAATTTCAAGAATAATAAATAAAAAATAAGAATTATTTTTAATTATTCTACCATGAACAAAATTGTTTAAAGTATAAAATATAATAGCATAACACAATTTTTTCATTTAAATTTTTACTTTTTTCAAATATTTTGTTTAGATTTTCATAAGTTTTAAGGTGCAATTTAAAATATACATGGATAATTATTTTAAATGAAATAATAATACTTTAATTTCGTTATTTAGTTAAAAATTTAGTAAATAATTAAGTTCCTTAAACATTTGTTGATAATTTTTTATTATATGTTTTTTTTAAAAATGATTAAATGCCAAAGATTTTTGTTGCATGACTAAATAGTGCATTTTTTCTTCATAATGATTTTACTCTGATGATTAATAATAATTTGTTTTCAACACTATAAAAAACAAAAAAATATTTTCTTTGATATAGTTTCCATTATAATGATGTGTTTTTATTACTAAAGATATTGTAGCGATTTTTTTTTTGACGGCAACTCATTAACTCAATGATTTTAGTTTTTATATATTTTTTCTTCTTTTCCAAGCAATGTGGAAAGACAATTTTTGAGTTTTAAATTTTTAAAACCAACTTTTGTCACAATATTGAAAAAAAAATGTGACCATTCAGAAACAACTACGTGGTAATAGCATCAGTATTTGATCATACTGTAATACCGAGTAATTTTTTTTTTTTTTTCTTCTCAATCTTTTTTTTAATTGTAATTATTATTATTACTGAAACAAGATATTTCTGGCAAAATATAAAAGTTTTATACAATGAAAAAGATTAAAATAAAAATGCCTTAAAACAATAATAAACAATTAAAATATTACAAAAGTTTAATTGCTAGGTAAAACGCAATAAAAAAAAGAATGTGCAGTATAATGGCTTTGTAATATGTGTTATTATACATAAATTTTTTTAAGTTTATATTTTTTAATCGAAAAAAACTAAATTAGTGGGAGTAATTAAATTCATTTCTTCATTAATATACAATTTTAAGTAATCACTAAAAAAAAGAGTAATTAGTTTCTGAAAGTCGTTTTTATACTATTCATTTTCAGTAAAAATATGTTGCATGTGCACAAAATAATAGTTTTGACCAACCTTTTGATAATATATTTTGATATATATGCATATAATAATTTTTTATTTGAAGAAATTGAATTAGTAGGAGCAATGAAACATATTTTTTTTATTTAAATATACAATTTAAAGTAATCATCAAAAAGGAGTAATCAGCTTCTGAAAATCGTTTTCATACTATTCATTTTCAGTAAAAATATGTTGTATGTGCACAAAATATTAGTTTTGACCAACCTTTTTGAAAATATATATATATAATATTTGTTATGTTTGAAAAAAAAAAAAAAATGAAATTAGTAGGAGTAATGAAACTCGTTTCTTTATTTAAATATAAAATTTAAAGTAATCATCAAAAAGAAGCAATCAGCTTCTGAAACCATTTTCATATTATTTATTCTCAGTAGAAATATATGTTGTATGTGCAAAAATATCATCTATATTCATCATTTTAATTGCAGAAGATATATTTTAAGTGCTAAATTTTTAAAACCAAATGCCAAAAAAAATCAAACAGATTATAACCGCCTTTTGAAATAGTGCAATAGTATATTGGCAACCGAAAAGAGAATCTAATAAAAGAAATAATAATATAAAAATTATTCTTAATAATATAAAAGAACAATTTATCAAAAGGAACATTTGAAAATGTATTATTAGATAGGATGAAAAACTATTTGACATTCAGTTCTAAGTATTCTTAAACAATATCATCTTTTACTATCAGGTTTGATAAAACGAGAGATTAATTAGTTCAAATGACATTTGCCTGCGTACTGAACTGTTCGTTGCAGAATTTATCTTAAAATTATTCACAAGGGGTTACACTAGAGAGCTAATTTATGGGAAATAAATGACTTCCTGAAGAACTTTGGAGAAATTAAAAGAACATACCAGAATCATTTGCCATTTATTATAGCCAAATGAAGATCAAAGACAGTTTTTTTAGAAGTTATGATATGATAACTCTTGCATCAAAACAAGGGGACGTCTAGATTAGAAAATTAAAAAAGATAAATTATTAAATTATTAATTATAAAATTATTAAATTATTAATTAAAAAATTATTAAATTATTAATTAAAAAATTATTAAATTATTAATTATTAAATTAGTCTTTAAAAAATTATTTCCATTTTATTTTTAAATATTCAGGTTACTACGGTCTGTTTTCGATATCATTATATCACTAAATATATATATTTTCGTTCTATTATAACAGTGTTCCATATAGTTTTATCTAAACGGCTTTAAAACAGGGGAATGCCTAAATTTCATCTACCAATTTTTCATGTAACTTTTAGATACGAATTTTTTAATTAAAACTATTGTATTCTTGTTATTATTTCATTTAATTTCATTAAAATATATTTTCTTTTAATTTGCTAAAAATCTATATTATTGCGTAGATCCTACGTTGCATGTATTTCAATAAGTTATTCAAGCATCCAGATTTTTAACGTTTGTTTGAATTTTTATACATATGTCTTGACGGTATATAATGGAAGCACTATAGTGTTTCTACTATAGTAGTATATAATATACCACTTATAGTAATATATACTATACTAGGTTTCCACTTATAGTAGTAGACAATGGAAACACTATACTTGTTTCCATTGTATACTACTATAGTGTATTATGTATTATATAGACTATAGTGTATACAACTATAATGTACTGTGTTTGTTTATTTGTTTGACAAATAAGTCAATTTTCGTGATAAATCAGTAACTCATAGCATCATTTCACATAAGATAACGATAAAGGTTTCTACACAAGTTGTTTGTTTTATTTCGTGATATTATGGAAGTAGGTCTAGACAAAAAGTAAAGTAGGTATAGACAATAGTAAAGTTAATTAAAATAATCATGCACGCAAGTAATCTGTTACATGTCAATCAGTAACGAATGAAATTCAGTCAAATATAAAAGAAATTAAAAATAATAAATTATTATAAATAATAATATCGCATTAACACCTTAAGATATTTTTATTATAAATGTCCAGTTTAACAAAAAATTTTTAATATTTTAAACAAATTCAAATCTCCTTAGCTCATCAAATTGCATAATATAATGTAAAAGAAAGTTATCTGTAGGCATAGCATACTACCATTCCATTCTCGCCATTCTTTTGTTAAATAGAAATCTTTACATTGAAATCAAAACGGTTTTATGACAATAAAACTTTATTAAAAAATGTTGCTAAGTTTACTTCCTTCAGTAATAGAACAAGGCCTTTAAAAACATTTTTATTTGTTTAAAATTCGCCGTCCGAATAAATTCTAACTAAAAATAAAATATGTATATATATCCTTACAAAAAAACTGGAAAACTTTTCTCACTGAAATTCAAACAGTATAAATGCATAATAAATTGCATAAAATAATGTTACGAACTAATATGTAGGCATAGCATACTGTCATTCATTCTTACCATTCTTTGTTGAAAAAAAACTGTTTTGAGGACAATAAACCTTTATTAATCTTTACATTGAAATCAAAAACTTTTATTGTTGTTTTTATGACAATAAACCTTTTTATTAAAAATGTTGCTAAGTTTACTTTCTTCAATGATAAGGAAACAAGACCTTGACAAAAATATTTTTATTTTGTTTTTTAAAATTCGTCGTCGAATAAATTCTTTACTAAAAATAAAATATGTACATATATCCTTACAAAAAACTGGAAAACTTTTCTCACTGCAATTCAAACAGTATAAAAAACTGCTATCGAATTCCTTCAGTACATTTGCGGACACGGATTTTCTGTCAATCAGGAATTAGGAGCGTCGTTTGCATCGAAAG
This sequence comes from Caerostris extrusa, assembly GCA_021605095.1. Classification (NCBI taxonomy): domain Eukaryota; kingdom Metazoa; phylum Arthropoda; class Arachnida; order Araneae; family Araneidae; genus Caerostris; species Caerostris extrusa. The sequence continues at coordinate 43,119 of BPLR01016169.1, read as the reverse complement.
CTGACACTCCAAAGAAAGCCGAGAAGGGTGCATTCGCAGCGCCCTCTTCTGAAATATCTCGGAGGCCTTTTTGGAGTGTTGAGAGTAGACAAGGGATAGTTCGTCCCGCTGTCAATGTACCGACGCCGGTTCGTGCTTGTGGCCATGGTGTCTGGATTCTACCGGATCATCCTGCTGTTCTCAGTGATCACAGCTGTCTCTTCTCGACCGGATAATATCCGGATAGGTGAGTCAGACGATATGTATAGATAATTTTTTTTCTCTTTCTGACAAAAACGTCTGGGTCTTTATACCTGTTGATTACGGAAGTTCTCTTCTCTTCTCTGGGAAAAGTTTGTTGGTACTTTTTCGTTAAGAGGAAATTTTGTTGATGGGAAGGCTGACGTGAGAATGGGACTTTCTCAGTATTTTATCATTTCAATTTCTGAGATTGTTTTTTTTTAATTTTTGTATTAAACACATCGAAGTTAAATTGAAATACTTTTAGAGAATTGGATATATTGTAATAATTTGCAATATTGTTTTATTTAATGAGAGCAGTATCTCTCTCGTCACTCAATAACAATTTCTATTATGTTTTTAAAAATTTCTTCATTTGTTGATGTCTCTTTTGTATAATTAATTTTTAGATATATGTTGAATAAAGAGGGTTTTTTTTTTATCAATTATAAACTATGAAAATATACTGCATTTGTGTCAAAGTATATTGATCTCTATAAGTTATTAGTATATACATTGTAAAAGTTATACACATTAAAACACGGAAATATTTATATGGTAAAAAACAAAATATTTTTTTTTGACACATACTGATATTTAAAGTGTATGTATCAATTGAAAAAAATTGTTTGCAAAAAATAAAATAAATTTAAGATTAATAATGAAAATAATTTTTTGTTCTAATTCCTATTCAATTTCGTTTTAGTTTAAGTTTGATATTTATTATACAGAGTATTTCTATAAATTATATAATCTTTATTAATAAAATCAATTGTGATTCTTAGATAAATACTCATATATATGAATCAGATATTTGCATTTGTGTAGTTGTCCTGTAAATTATTTTTACATAATTTTAATTAAATAAATTGAATAATTTTGTATAATTGTTTAAAAATAACGAAATAGCAGAGAAAAAAAATTATTAAAATCTCATTAAAAAATATTATAGTATAAATTTAAAATAAATTTACTTTTACTTCTTAGATATACCTTTAACCTTATGTTTGTAGCAACTGCTTTGAGATAAATGGAACAAATATTAAAAACATGTCAATATTAAAATAAGCCTATTTTATATTAATTTGCAATTATAAGATGTTATCAACAAATATTTATTGATTGTAAATTTATTTTGATATTATAAAAAGATCATTTTATATATATATATACTGATGTATATATATACATTTATATAATATGGTATATATACATATACTGATGTGTAAATTTATAAAAAGTATTTTTTTTTTTAATTTAAAATATATTATGAATGAAAATAAAGTATTAAATTTATTGATGGTGTATAATATTATCATAACAGTATCACTATCGAAATCTTGTTTCATATAAATATATATATATATATATATATATATAATTTAATATATAATATATTTTATAATACATAATACCTAATTTTTATTTAATTAAAGTTGACAATGCCGCATGATTCGTAATACGTCGTATACATTATACGTAATAGATCATAATCAACGTAGATAAATACAGCTTCAGATTCAACAAATATAAAAGAAATATATTCTGGTATACATAATTTAGCTTATTTTTAATTGTAGTAAATAATTTTAACCTTACGAATAATAAGAGTCGCAATTATTTTTGAAAAAAAACCGAAAAATCTAAGATGCTGTTAGTAATTATCACTATCTACAAACATATATGCAAAACTACATATATTTTCAAGTAAGTAAAATTAAAGAGTAAAAAAAAAGAGTTTTTTTTTTTCTTACTAAAATATCTTAAAACACTGATTTTTGTAATACATTAGTTTCTTAAACATTATATGTTTGAGTGAAATTATTTATTTATTTCTATGTTGAAGATATATCTGATTCAATGTTTAACAATTAGTTCAATACTCAGCAATTATCAATTTCAAATTATTTGACTTGTCTTATAATGTTGTTTTTCTTGATTTACCTTTACATATTTTTTAACCATAACCATTTTCTTCAAGATATTTTGACACTTTGGCTCCGATTAAAAATCAAATACAGTATATCTATCAATCAAGTATTGATAGAAATAATAATCATTCGCTTTTTAATATCATTTTATTCGTTAGTTATAATCCATTAAGAACAACAGATAATATAGATGGCATCCATATAAAAGTATTTTTTAAAATTTCAATGTGAAAATGATTTTAATTTTATATACATTTACATAAATTTAGTTTTTATTATTTTAATATCTAAAGTTAAAATTTCTTCTTAACCAGCAAAATATTCTCAGATGTTGGTAGATACGAATATAGGGATAAAAAAATAAAATACGAATGCAGGATAAAAAAATAAGAGACTAAAGAATATTGACTATAAAGTAAAAATAACATGTGGAATTAATAATGTAGGATTGTGTAAAATTAAGGAAACATTCAATTCAAATTTCTTCTTTAAAGGAACGAGAATCTTTTATTTAAGTACTTTAAAGAAAAATATTCAGAATACATTTCTGCAAAAATTTTTCTCTTTCGAAAATGTTAGGATGTCAAAGTTATTTAAAAATTAATCAAAACCTTTAAGGAACGATGTTTTTTTCGTTATTCCATTCTTTTCAAATTTGAATTCTATAAAATATTTATTTGGTAGAAAAAAATATGGTAATGAAGAAATATTCACGAAACTAAAACGAGATATATGCTTTATAAAATTCATGGAATAAAATTATAAATAAATATCTAAAAGAATGTTTAAATCATAACAGAAGAAATATTGACATATATCAGACTAAAAGTATCAAAATACATATTTTTGAGACAATTTGAGTTTTAAAGCTAACTTTTTTAAATTATAAGGAGTTTATTCGTTGAATTATTTTTGATCATTTTTAAAATGATTAGGTGGGACTTAAATAATAATTTTTAAAAAACATTCATCTTATGTTATATTTTAATTAAAAAAAAATTTTGTATGGTGTAGTTTATCGAAAAGTTTTCAATTACTATAATTTTCAGTTAAATCGTGTAAAATTGTGGAAAGAATTGAATAAATATATATTTTTAATTAAGAAAAGAATGTTAATAAAATAATAACATAATATTAAGCAAATAATATTAAGAAAAGATAAGAATAATATTAAGAAAAAGAATAATATTAAGAAAAGGTTAGAATAATATTAAGAAAAAAATTTAATAGAAGAAAAGAATTCAAGAATTTCTTTTACAATCGGAAACTTGAACATTTGAATCTTGAATATTGAACGCTTGAATTTGCTTTAAATTAAATTTCATATACTGATCATTTTATTTTAAAAATGTATTGAGGTTATTAAAGAAAATCATTTAATAGACCATAATGTCCAAAAGTGAAACAATAATCCGCATAATACGTTCGTAAAATAAAACAAAATAGAAAATAGTTACATATTCATGCATAGTTATTGTTGTGACTCAGGAATCACATCTATTTTCAAAATCAATTTAAGTATTGCAAGAAAGATAATACAGAGATTAGGTAACTCAAATAAATTACCCACAACTTTTATCTCTTAGAACCACGACCAAATAATTTTTTTTTTATATCATTTTTTTTATGATTGTTTCTGAAAAAACATAAAGAGATTATATCAGATTTAGATAACAAATAGCAACAATTATATTAGTCGTATTGCAGCAAAATTGCTTTTAGTGTATAGACAAAAAAAAAAACCTGGAAATTTTCCAGACATTTTCTAATAAAAAAACACAGTTGTAATATAATAATCTTTACAATATAAATTTGATTTACTAAATCGAAGATAAAGTCTGTAGCAATAAAATTTTTGAAGGCGAAAATTTTATTTGATGCATATAAATAAAAAAAAATTATAAATTTTATAATTTATTATTATGAAAAGTTGTCAAAAAGTTTGAAGAACTATTTTATAACAACTAAATAAATTAGTTATAAAAGGTTCTATCAGAAGAACTATTTAATTCAATTATTTGGTAAATAAGTATTCCATTACTATTTTTTTATTTGATGAAATACAAACAAATAATTTATTTAGAAAATTTATTTATGTATTTTTAATAAAATTACAGATGCGTAAAAGATGTGTTCAGCGATTTTAAAAAGATCAGTGTGTTTCAAATGATTTTTGAAACACACTGAACATTTCAAACACGTTTTTATCAAGTTTTCAGTGTGTTTAAAATGATTTTTGGTTTATACAATTTGTGTATACTTAATGCAATAATGTATACTTAATTTACATTATTACTAAGTATACATTAATAATGTATAATTAGGTACATGTATTTTTTTTGTGAAAACAAGTAATTTTTTTTGTACGTTAGCTCCATTTTAAAAATCTGAACAACTCTTGATTTAAACGTCGATATTTTACCATTTAAATCAATATTCATTTTAAAAATTTAGATTGTGTATCTTTTATGCATTTTAATTTTGAATATATGAGTCGAAAACTTTTATGTATGTAGTTTACTAAATATAAATTTATAATCCGATTTCTAAATATGAAAATCGTATCTAAACGAAGTTTAAATGGTTTGTTATAATTAAATTTAAAATTATAGTAATTCCATCAAACGAAGTTTAAATGGTTTGTTATAATTAAATTTAAAATTATAGTAATTTCATCAAACCAAATTTAAATGGTTTGTTATAATTAAATTTAAAATTATAGTAATTTCAAACCAAATTTAAATTATTTGTTATAGTAATTCCATCAGAAATTTGGAAGAGTTGGAGAAATTCCATATTCAATAATCTTTATAAAAAAATTTATTTAAAAATATATTGAATATAGTAAATTATATATAAATATGAATATTATATATAAAATTAAAGTTCATTTACAAAAACATTTTAACGAAATTTCATTTACATAATTTTATTTTAAATATATTTCCATTCACGGTTAATTATTATTTAAATAATACTTGGTTATTGATTATATTATTTTAAGAACTGAAATAAAAATTAATCTTTTTTTATTATTCGAATTAATTATTTGTTTTCAAATATTAAGATTATTTCCATTATCCAGTAACAAATTCGACATAGAAAGTTCATAAGCGAATAATAATTATGATTTATAAAATTTTTTTTTTAAGATACTAATTGTGGACCGTTATTTTGATGAATATAATTTTGTATTTCAAAGCAGATAACTCCTTTTCAAACTTGACACATGCGATAACATCCAGAAATCTCTGTATGTAAGAATAATAAATTTGTAGGCTGGAAATTTCCTTCATTGGGTTTGTCGCGATAGTATGCAATCTCTCTAAAAATAATCCTTATAAATTGCAGTGGCAAAAAGTAAATGTAGTATAGTAGGATCTGCGGATCTATCTAGTATATAGGATATATGCTAGCCTATCCTATCCTATCCTATCGGATACTGAATACAAGGATATCTAATTCTGAATATGTTGATCCATAACTCTGAGTACGTTATATATCTGCCCTCGCTAGTGGTAAAAACTGCAAGTCAAATTTTTTGATCAAATCTGGTAAAATTACCTAACTTCACTTAATAATTCAGGTCATAAATTACTTATTTAAAAAAACAACAGTAATAGTAGTTATCCCCATCAATGTTTTTGTTGAAGGCTGGAAATTTCCTTCATTGGGTTTGTCGCGATAGTATGCGATCTCTCTAAAAAATAATCCTTATAAATTGTAGTGGCAAAAATAAATGTAGTATAGTAGGATCTGCGGATCTAACTATATAGGATATATGCTAGCCTAGCCTATCCTATCCTATCTATCCTATCCTATCGGATACTGAATACAAGGATATCTAATTCTGAATATGATAAAAAAAACAGTAATAGTAATTATGCCCATCAATGTTTTTGTTACTGTCTTTAGACATGCAATAAATAAAAATTGAATTTGCATGTTTATTTTGACAACATTTATTTTAACTATTAGAAAACTTCTATAATCACTTGCAGTGGATTGTTTAGCCCTTGTTTACAACGACACTTCAAATGTTACATTGTCAAGTGAAAAATACAACCAAGAAATTCAACGATGTAGGAGGCAACAAACAGCTTCTAAATTGTTCGGCGAAGTATTTAGTATCAGAGAATGCATCTTCATGAAGCAGGAAACGAAGGCAGGAAGGGTTTTTAATGAACATTGACAGATAAGAGGTTATCCATTAGTGATCGCTTGGTGCTGTTTTCCTTGTAATTAAGCTGAAAGAGGATCACCTCGTGTTTATCGCGACTCTGATTTGAATACCGAATGTCTTTTGAGAAAGTAGGAGAATAATTACTTCTGGAGATTGATATTTTATCCCGGGCAGGTAATTTATTTTGGGAACTACTTATTTGGTTTCTTTTTAAATAAAGCAAAATACCTTTTATTGAAAAATTAAAGTTATATTCGTGTATTATTGTATGTTTATAATCTAGATTTAATATATATTCAGTCTAGAGTTAATAAGAATATACACTCAAGAGCAAAACATTATGACCACCCCTACATTTTGCAATGAACTCGCCTGGATGACGTGGAAGGCACTGGATCAGGTGGAAGTGGTATTTAACTGATATTAAGTGGTGGTATTGATCCATGCCAAGGCGGGTGGAAGCTGTGTTGAGCGCCAAAGGTGGGCCAACTCGTTATTGACAGGTGGTCATAATGTTTTGGCTCTTGAGTGTATAGTAATGGTCTTATGTAAAAACAATGATTTTAGATTAATGCATAGTTTATCTGCAGACATTTGTAATACTATATGTATGAATAATGATGAACATACTATATACTCTGCGTTCCCAATATTACAACGTATGTTATTCAACGTTATTTGGAGATAAAACATTTGTGTTGAAAATTGTTAAACAATTTAGATGTTGAAATGTTATCGTTTCATTGAAATGTTATCTTTTTATTGAAATGTTATCTTTTATTGAAATGTTATCGTTTCATTGCAATGTTATCTTTTTTATTGAAATGTTATCGTTTAAATTTATTTAATAACTATACTTTTTGCTCTATTTCCTAGATTTTGATAATTAAATATCGTATAATTAATATATTTAGAGTAATTAGACGATATTTAGTTATCAGAATTTAATTATCAGCCTTTTATGTTTTTCCTTAAAATAAACGATGCAATTGGCCAGTGAAATTTCAAGAAATAAAATCTAAGAACGAAATGTTAACATTATCAGTTTTACTAAAAACAAACCCACGTCTTTTTTATAAAAAAAAAATAGCTGTATGACATTAGACATAGTGCGCAATAATTTTTTTACACAGAACACAGACAGAACTTTATGAAGAATATAGCTAATAGCAAGGCAATATAAAAAAATGTATATAAAAACTGAAATCCATTCACGAATTCCAATTTACCATGAATGAACATACGATACTGGCCGAATACATTTGGGAGTACACAATATCCAAGAACCCAAGAAATTTATAAAGAAATTCGTCAAAATATTACAAGAATTACCTAATTCAATATACATAAGGATATACCAAAAATTTAAATGCTCTATAACTTCATAAAAACTATTATTCAAAATACTATAAGAAGCACGACCAAATTCAATATCCACGAAATTTACCAAAGTTTAATAACCCAAGAAATTTATCAAGTAAATGATCAGAATACTACAAAATTACCAAATTTAATAACCGCAAGGACTTAAGTTTAAGTCCTAAAGGTTAATAACCATATAACTTTCATGAAGAAACTATTGTTCAAAGTTTTCTAAGGAGAGCAACGAATTTCAATAGCCACGCGAATGTATAAAAATTGTATTTTTGCTTTTCAGCTATATATTGTTTGGCAAAATACAGTTATGCTGTTTCTATTCGGTTATAGTGTTATACTGTTATTCCATATGGTTTTATACTATTATAATGCTTCTGTTGTTGCTGTACTTTTATACTCGTTGTGTTCAACAAAATACTTTTACGATCGTTCGCTTCATACTTTTATACTTTTGCTAAATTCACTTTACTGTTTTTATGTACAGTTCGGCTATATACTGTTCATTGTTATGCTGTTTATGACTTAAAAGGCAATTATTAACTCCTATATAAACATATTTAGTCTACGTTCCAATGTTATTTGCAATTGCAATGTAGATGGGGTGAAAATATCGACCTCTTCTTTTTAGCTGTTAAAGGCTTCAAAATCGTAGAAATGTTTTAAGGGAAGAATTGACATAAGTCAAATGACCACCAAACATTTTTGCAATTTGCTATTAAAAATTCTGCATTTACAGCCTATTGTAAATTCAAAACTTCTTACTTTAATCCGTCATAAATCCTTTTCCTCTCTCATTTTATTTCTCTTTTGTAATGTGAATTCTTTTAAATTTGCCATTTACATGATATTTTTAATATTTTGGTAATGATTTGTTTTTTATTTTCTTCTTTAATAGTGATGTAATACTTTGTGGTTCATGATAATTTACTATAAATTAGAATAAAATAATAGTAATATAAAGATGAAATTTAGGAAACTAAGTATATTTCAGTTTTCTTGAAATTAGATAAAAAATTGTGATTAAAAATCGAGGAATGACGTACAGTACAGTTTTTCGCATGATAATTAATTCGTTTAAAATGAACCACATGAAAAGTAACATTACGAATTGCATGAATTTAGTAGAATGCGTAGAAATTATTCTGCGATAGTAAATATACTATAAGAAGACTACGTTTAAATACATATCGATTTTTACTTGAATTACTAAATTCTAATATTATGCTCTTTCTTTTGATACTCGATTTTTGAAAAGCTTCATCCAAAAAATTCATATTGTGTCCCCTTCGCTTCAAACTTCGCTAAATATTGAGCTGGAACCTTACATTTACGGATAGCAAAAGATCGGGGAATAATCTTTAAAAGAGTAGGGGACATATATATTTTTTTTTATTTTATAAAAATATTTAATATTTTTTAAATCTAGGTAATTAAAAAATCTTTACAAATGGTTATTTGTAAAATAGTATTTAATTTTTAAGGATCCATAAAGTTAGAAAAAAAGATCATTCATTAGATTTCGAAAAGAATAAATAAATTATTGAGATATCCCATCCATGAAATAAGATTATTAAAATCCTTTTATTTCTATAAAGAATAGGATATCATTGATGAAGGCACAGTCCCAACTACACATGATTTAATATGTAAAATCATACAATAAAGCTTATTTGACTTTTACATCAATTCAAACTATTATTTAATGTCTCATTCGTGTGTTTGGGATACATTGTTTTTCAGATGCTAGTTTTTCAGTTACAATGTCACTTATACTGTTGTATGTTTGTCATAAACCAAACAATTGTCCACAACTTAATATTTTCAACAGAAAATTTATTGTACAACAACATTGAGGTATGCAAGTGATTTGTACATACACACGCACACATACACACACACAAAAAAAAACTTTCAACATTCATTACATGGAGCCATGCCACGACCGCCACACAATAACAGGAACGAGTCTCTCTGGTCTACACTCAAATTGAAATGATCTCCCTAGGTTCTATGGGAGAATCTGTTTAACTGCGAGGGGCCTGACATCAACAGTGGTATGGCAACAAAAGCCCGCTAGAAACTAGTTTCGGTAATAACTTATGCCATAACTCCTATGCATGTTATCGCTACTTAAACTTATGTCCATGCATTCTTTTTGGCAAAGTTTGATATCCAAATAAGTGTATAAAATGTTTTAATTCTAATGTTTATGCTGGGATAAAAATCCTTTTAAACCAATGTCGACCAATCACTTTAAACCAATTTGTCGAGATGCAATCTTTAAACCAATGACGGTTTTATGATACAATCAACTTTTACTTTCCCATGTCACGCAAGCGCCTGTTATACTTTTATCCTGTCTGCCGTCCAATAAATTTTCGAAATGTAAAAATTGATAGATAAGGATCTTCTGAAATGTTAACAATGTCAGAAAGTTGGAGACATGGGCCACTTTTAAATCATCTCATTAAGATTAAATTAGAGAACTATTTAATCTAATACGATGCAGATGCTTCTAAAGATAATTATATCTTTAAAGGACACGAAAACATACAACGCCCATCTGCCTTGGAAAGCGTAGGCGATAATACACTCTCCAATGAAAAGATATATTTAGTCGTTTCATTTAACAATTTCCTTTTAGATGTTTAAGTTAAAGATTTTTCATGATGTTTTCATGGTAACTATATGGGCATTGTGAAAAAAAAAAAAAAACCGCTATGATTAATTCTTGTGTTTCAACTACATAAATATATTCAATCATATGTAAACAGATCAATGGTCCAAACTCGTTAAACAGTTATTCGCACTTTAAAAAGCTTTTCGACAGAAATTTAAAAAATTATAAAGCTAAATAACTATCCGTTTCCCACAAAATCTACTTAAAATGTACAGTACGTTTTTCAAATATTATTTTAAATTAATATTATCCGCATCCATTATTAATTTTAATGAACGTGGTATCTCGATAAGATATTTATTCTTTTGAAATCTAATAATTAATTTTTTTCAACTCGAGAATTATTAAAAAAACACAGCTTGGATCATTTTCTAATTCGCATTTCAATTATTGTTGAGATGAATAGATAATATTGAAGATAAATTAATTACATTTTGAAGCAAAAATTCCCGAATGCTACAGCACAGTGATAAAAATATTCGATGCATCGGCACGATAACAAAATGTAGCAAGAACACATTAAATTAATTAACCCTAAATCAGACACATAACCACATTATCGTATTTAACGGTCTAATGAATTTTGCTCAATATTTTGGACTTGATGCGCCACAGTTTCCCTAAATGTAACTAGAATCCCAGAATAAGTAATGAGATTAAAGAGGTTTGGGAGGATGCAAGATCTTTTCGCTTGGTGCTTGGATTTCTTTTCTTTTGGTAAAAGAGGAGGTTTTGCTACTTTACTTTTGTTGCGAGATTATTTTGCGGTCGATCAGGAAAAACAAGAACAATAAAGAAGGTTTTCTTTTTACTCTAACAAATAGAAGGATGCCTAAGATTTTTTCCCTTTTTTATTTCTTTTATTACGATACGAAAATAATTTTTATTCGGATCACTAATTATCATTATTCCATTTTTTTTAAAAAAAAATGCTTACTTGTCATTACTGAGATAAACAAAATTGAATTAATTTGTAAATAGAAATTATAATTATATAAGAATGCATTAAATTTTTCAGTTAAGCTTTATTTAATTCAGCCACATTTAACCACACACAGCCATCAGTTGCATTTAAATTTTTATTTAATCATTTTTTTTTTTTCAATTTAATTAAGGTCAGATGGGGATAATTGAAAGTAAGTTTTATTTTTGTAAGTTTATTTTTCTTACCCTATTTAAAGCAAGCAATAAGTGAAAAAATTGCCAAATTGTTAGTTCACTTTCCTTATTAATTTATCAATTTTGACTATTATTTCGTTAATAAATCTATTCATTTCCCTCTAATAATGCTACGATTTTACAGTAACTCCTGTCTTGAAAAGGAATTGTAAATAGCCTCTCGTTTTCAGTTCTGAATGTTGAACAATTTTTGTTTTGTTTTGTTTTCTTTCTTTTTATTGCGATACGGAAATAATTTTTATTCGGATCACTAATTATCATAATTCAAATTTTTGTTAAAAAATGCTTACATGTCATTACTAAGATAAATAAAAATTGAATTAATTTGTAGATAGAAATTATAATTATATAACGATATATTAAATTTTTCAGTTAAGCTTTATTTAATTCAGCCACAAGTTGCATTTAATTTTTATTTAATTAATTTTCAAGTTAATTAGGGTCAGATGGCGTAAATGTGAATTTTATTTTTCAAGTCAAGTTTTTTTATTTTATCCAAGTCAAGTTTTTTATTTTTTCAATCAAGTTTATTTTTTCTAACTTTTTTTTTTTCAAGCAAGCAATAAGTGAAAAAAATCATTAAACTGTTAGTTCAAGTTCTTATTAATTTATCAACTTATTTATATGTTTATTATTTCATTAATAAATCTCCTTATTTGCTTCTAATAATGCTATGATTTTACAGTAACTCCTGTCATGAAAGAGAATTGTAAATATACTCTCGTTTTCAGTTTTGAATATTGAACAGATTACTTTCTTGTTGTTTTTTTTTTTTTTTATTGCGATACGAAAATAATTTTTATTCGGATCACTAATTATCATTATTCAAATTAAAAAAAAAATGCTTACATGTCATTACAAAGATAAATAAAATTGAATTAAATTGCAGATAAAAATTATAATTATATAACGATACATTAAATTTTTCAGTTGCTTCATTTAATTCAGCGACAAGTTGGATTTAAATTTGCATTTAACTATTTTTTTTTCAATTTAATTAGGTTAGATGTGATAAATGTGAGTTATATATAAGTTTATTTTTTTTTTTACCTTTTTTCAAGCAATCCATAAATGAAAAAATAATCAAACTGTTAGTTAACTTTCGTAATTAATTTCGCTTTTTAATAATGCTTACAAGTCATTACGGAAATAAGCAACATTGAATTAATTTGTAGATAAAAATTATAATTATATTACGATACATTAAATATTTCAGTTAAGTTTTATTTAATTCAGCCACAAGTTGGATTTAAATTTGCATTAAATTATTTTTTTTTTCAATTTAATTAAGGTTAGATGGGGATAAATGGGAGTTTTATTTTTATAAGTTTATTTTTCTTACCTTTTACAAGCAATAAGTGCAAAAAAAAATCACCAAACTGTTAGTTCACTTTCCTAATTAACTTATCAATTTTGTCTATTATTTCGTTAATAAATCTATTAATTTGCTTCTAATAATGTTACGATTATACAGTAACTCCTGTAATGAAACGGAATTGTAAATACAGTCTCGTTTTCACTTTTGAATATTGAACAGATTACAACATTAACATTTATTATGGCTAGTGCGTGATCATTAAATTTATTTTCCTTTATCAAATAATACAATTACGATTACCCCAGTTTGAAGCTTACATGTATTCTTTACAATAATAAAATAACTAAGATCAATAATAATTATTAACCTTAGTTATATTATTATAACTAAATAATTAGGAATAAAATAACAAAGGCTAACTTGCATGCGTATACTAAAATAATATTGAAACGATATATCAAAATTCTGCATTCGAATGTTTATACTAGTATATATTTTTAGAAAACCTGTATAATGGTGTTTGTTAAATTATTGAAAGTAATATTTTAATAATGTTAGTAAACGAATTTTACAAAAATAGGTTCACTATAAAAAAAATTGCATTACATATAATCGGTAATAAATCATTTAAAGTAATTTATTTTTTATAATTATAACTTTTCTTCTGTATCTTAAGTCCTTTCTGAAATGTAGTTCAAAAATCACGTGAGAATTTTTGTAAGATATTTCAAAAATCTTCGGTAAGGGCCACAATCGTATAGATACTTTCAAAATAAAATTCGTACAAATCGACTAAAAGAAAAGAAACAATGAACTAAATAATATATTTGATCCAAACATCTAATCATAAATTTTTTAAGGAAGTATTCATAAGCTCATACAATAGTTAGGCATCGGTAATTACTTAAATGTATCAGAAATCATATTGCAAATTTTTGAATTTTGTCATTAACTTTACATTTAATATTTTGTGAAATCATTGTATTTATTTTTGCGTTAAACTCACTGCAAGATTCTAAATTGTAAAGATGATCACCAGTCGCTGGAGTAATAATTTGAACTCCGAAAACAAGACACGCTACCCCACCTTGCTAGTGAACATGTAGTTTCTTTCAAAAGATCGTACTTCCTTTGATGCATGACTAAAATTCGACACTTAATCGAGCGGAAATTCTGCTCTTCTGAAAGTCGGAAAACGAAACCATATATAAACTGAATTGTAAAATAAAAATTAAAAAAAAAATAAAACATTATTCTCATTGATTTTTATAATATGCTAATTAGAATACATTAAAGCCACAAATAAGGGCCTAAATTGTGTGGTGGCTAAATATTGAGTAAACTGTCATCATTATAAGAAAATTAAGGGTGCTGTAAAAGGGTGCTTTAAACTCAACCAGTGATGTTGGCCGAAATTTTCCGTGTAAATGCCGGATATGACCACGATGAATCTGTAGACGCGAGTATCTTTTTTCCGTTGAGTTCGAAAAAGTGTGCACGAAGTTGCTGACCTCCCCAGATGTCCTCATTTGCAAATGTTCATTCACAACTGTGGTTTCACAACATGGGTATAGAAAAGCAGAAATGTCAGATGACACTCTTAGGCTAATCTTGCTGACTTGCGTCCAATACTTGCATATGCGAGTCCTATTTGGGGATCTACTGCTCCGTCGAATTTCGAGATCATGCAAAGACTTGAAAATAAAATCAAACGTATGATTACAAATTCGCCTTGGTTTTTTCGAACTGAGGATATCAGACATGCTCTTTCCCTCCCAAGTTTTAAACAATTTGTGTATAAAACTGCAAAAAATTTTATAATTCCATTCCAAATATTAATAATTCCGTTTTTAATGATCTAAGCAACTATGTTTACGACATTTCTAATTTTAAAAATCATAAAAGACCTCGCGCTGTTATGAATATTATTCATTAACGTTCCGATAGTCTCCTTTCCGAATTACCATGAAGTTTCTCCACTGAGTTACCTACTTGAAATTATAATAATAATATAAAAAAAAATTATCTATGCATAATTTTATTATTATTATTATTTTTTTATTAATTAATAAAAATTTCGAATAATTAATTTTTAAATAAATTAATAATATACCTATATTGCTTTTTTTCTATCTAATCAATGGGCTTAAAGCTTAAGAAATTTCCTTCACTCACGAAGCGGGAGATAGAGGTTGCTAAGCAACCAAGGTTCTCCATTAATCTGGCAAATCGTCGTCGTCGACACTCTTAGACGAATGACCTCCAGTCAATCATCTTTGCATTTTAAGCAACAAATTCAGAAATATATGCATGTGTTCCATTATACTCTATAGGAGTTTCAGCGGTCTGATGTCAAATTGGCTAGGACTCTGGCAGTTGGCACCACATGCTTCATGACCTAATCCTTTCTGTGGAATGGATGTTTGTTGATGGTTCGGAATCCACGTTAAACCGTAGGTCCCGGTCTAATTAGCCTAAAATGCACACAATGACCGTAGAGCGGCAAACCAAACTATAGAAGTTTAAGATTATTAATATATCATCCTGGGTAAAATATTATTCATAATATTCCTTCTTCAATCTTAAATATTTTCATTCTGGGTTATATTGCAAATTAAATTATGTTTAAATTATTATTTGCTTAAGAAATTAAAAAGGATGATTCAATTGAATGATTCTTTTGTATTTCCAGTGAAAAAAATCTGACTCTTCCTAACATTTACACATTTTGTCTGGTAGATTATTATGTATTTCCTATGAGTGTTTCACAGAAGCATAAACCACGCTTACGTATAGCAACGACATTTATTTGGCTCTTTTTCCCCTTTAGCATAGGGAATAAAAACCACAATAATCAAAGCAACAAAAGCAACTATCATCGTAAACCTATCCCATTTAAGAAGAAAACACAGTTTGCCTTCAGCCTAATGGTCACTAATCACTTGCAACTAGCACTTTAGAGCGTGATAAATATGAAGCATCTTTATGTAAGATGGAACCGCTTTTAGAGGCCACAAAAGGCCTTCCCTTACGAATGTGATGGTGCTGAATCTTCAAATGTTCTCACAAAATTTTACCATATTTTCCTTATCACTTAATATAATTGTCTTACTATTCTTTAATAAAAGCATTTGAACAAATATTAAATGCAATTATTACAATTATTAAAAAGCATATAGCAAATACTTAAATGTATAAATTCTATTTAAATAAAATTTAAGAGTTAGATTTAGATTAGTCTTAACTTCAACTTTATTAAAATTAAATTAAATTAAATTAAGTTTTTTATAAGATAATTTTTAAAAGTTTTTAATAAGCCTGAATATATTAATGATTTAATATATTATAAATATTATGACAGTAAAAACAAAATAAATTTTTATATAATAAAATAATGTGATTCATAATAGATAAAATCTAAGATTTTAATAGATTGTTTAGTTAATTTATTGCATAATGGCAAATTTATTTGTCTTTATTACTGTATATATTATTTTATTTGTCTTCATCATTGCACATGGTATTTTATTTGTCTTCATCATTGCATAATGATATTTTAATAGTCTTCATGATCAATTTTTATCTATCTCGTCATCACTTATTCAAATTTTTTTAAAAAATTATAATATTAATCTTTATATTACAAATAAACACTAATAATGTTTATTTAAAGATTAAATTGATAAATATTATTCAATAATGTTTATCAATTAATCATCAAACATTCAATTCATGTTTTTTTAAAATTAGTAATGGAAATCTAGAATAGTTTTATGAATGTTCATGTATATTGAATTTATATGAGCTCTAAATATGAGTTTTATGTCTAACCTAAAATCATTATAATATAATATAGATAAAAAAATGATTACATCCAATATGTCTGCAACATCAACTTTCTTAAACTAAAGAAAGAGATGTTGAGATATAATATTATTTATTATCTTATCATAGTTTTGAATTATAAAAGTGGTTGTGAACTTCGATAATGAATATATCGAAGTTTATATATACCAAAAAGCTTATTTATATATATCAGTATATATATATTCGACTATACATATTTTTAGTATTTTTTATTTTGCATTTTGATACAAAAAAAATTGTCATATAATGATATTAATTAATTATAAATATCTATTAGTAATGTTGTCTATTATAATTAATTGTATCCTTTTCTTTTTAATTTAAATTTAACAAATCCAATGAAATGATCCTCATGTAAATGAGTTGTAAGTTAAAAAGGTAATAATATAGGATCTTTTATGATATCATTTCTATGAATATTTGAAATGTAGCAAATTAAAAAAATTAAATTTTTAAAATATGAATTTAAGAGCAGTTCAATTTGTAATTTTTCCAATACATTTTGAAGAAACTTTATTAAATTTCCGATTTATTTCCGATAATTAATTTCATTTGTCATAAATTAATTTAAATAAATTTATCGCATCGCTTATAAATGAAATCATCTGGGAAATATAGTATCTACTGAATATGAAAAGACAAAAACTCATTCGATTAAACAGTTTCAAATGAAACTGAATGACAAATTAAATTAACATGATTATTTTTAAAAATATGTCTGGTATTCAATATTTATTATAATTTTACAAATTGCAAATATTAATTTCCGAAAACACTGCCCACGTGTTCTTAAAAATGAAACCTCACTATACTTCAATTAATGCTTTTTCATAATATTTAAATATTCATGCATTTAATCTTGAAAAATACGATTAAATTATTAATGTAATTAAAATTATTATTTTTCAAAACATAATTCAATTCAACCTTTTTTTATTCTTATTAAATATTCAATATTTTTTTCCCTATAAAAAATCCGTCCAATTTTTTTATTGAAGCTAATTTCTGTAGTATTCTGAGAGTATTTTTATAAAATATTAGCTGTTTACCCAATGGTGACCGGATATTTATTTTGCCTTTTTTTTTTCAGACAGACGAAGAATAAGGGAAAATTTAAATTCTTTTTTAGTGTCATTATTAAAAAATATTTCAGTATGTCAATTATAAAATATTTTTCAGTGTGTCAATTATAAAATAAAACATTTTATATACAGCATGTATATTTTAAAGAACATTCAATTAGATATTTAGCGGAAAGATTCCACTTTTAGCTCTTGGAATGATAAATTGTTATTTTGCGTCAGTTGCGTCTTGCGTCCTCTCGGGCGGGAGATTCGATGTCAACTGAACTTTTACCGGAACGACACAATGGGCACTCTTGCAGTGGAACCACGAACAAACATCCATGCCACACATGGATGTTTGTTCGTCACTTTAAACAGTAAGTCCCGATCTGCTTAGCCCTTGTGTGCACAAGATGACCGTAGAGCGACAAACCAAACAAATCATTAATTTTACTTATTTATTTTAATTTTTTAACATTAATTTTACTTATTTTTATTAGCCAGATTTGAACCTGAAGCTTGCAATGCCAAAGGCCAGAGCGCTAGTCAGTTGGCCATCACACCGCAGTAAAATTAATAAAGCTCTATTTTAAGTAATAGGCAGCTGGATTAATTCAATTCTGATGGGTTATAGACGAATCCATCGGCATCTACTATGATAACAAAACTATGCCTGGTATTATGGCAAGTGTTTGTTTCGCAATTTCGTGGACGTCTTCATTTTTGGAAGCAAGATTATCCCTCTATCTCTCTCAACCAGTTTAAATTGTGATAATTTTTAAGAAATAACCGGACGGACTGCATCTATTACATTTGTGATGGGTGACACCGGATTTCAAAAATTGCATGGCAGTTTTAACTTGCCAGAGATTCTATTTTTTTGTTTCTATTTGTTTTCTCAAATATGCATTAAATCGTCAAATTCACTGATTCAAACAAAACTGCATTAATACTAATTAAAACTGAAAAAAGTCCTTAACTCACTGTCCTCGCTTTCTTACAATCCTATTATCTAAGAAATGTTCATCGAGGAAGGAGAATAATTGGGTCTAGCTGATTTGCTAGAAGAAAACCCTCCTATTTTACTGATCCCTAAGCACTGGACTTTCAGTGGATATTGTCTTTTCAAATTAGCTGACCACCGATCGGTTAATTAGCTTCTCCAGCGGAATATAAACCTTAATTTTCGTATTTACTGTAAAATTATATTTTATCAAACACTCTAATGAAAAAAATAATTCATGATAATTTTTTCGAGATTTCCAATATTTCGACATTAGTTTTATCATTTAAAATCATTATCAATAATTTTGAAAAATTTTAGAAAAAAAAACTATTGTGAATAAATATTTATCAATAAAAAAATAAGAAAAATAATAATAGATAAAGATATTTGAAATGAACAAAAATTTATATTAAAAGAACATAAACTTCAAAAATTTAATATTTACGACAATTAACTTTAGTTTTAACAATTAGTTTTTAATTTAATTATTTTTAAGAATATACTTTAAGTAATAGAAAATTTCCCATTTAAGCCACCAGATGGCACCTGATCATAGAAATTGGTTTTAGTTTAATAAAGAAAGTGTTAATTGGACTGCATTGTAATTTTTGGCTAACAAAAAGGTTAAAGAATAACTACTTTAATAAAAAAAAATTAGAACGCCAGTATAGTTTTTAAGTACATTGGAATACATGTGCATTAAATTTATAAGTACATAAAATATGCACATATATACTTCTCTATGATTCATGGTTTGATTGATTTTTTTTTTTATTTCACTTAAACTTTATTGTATTGAAATCAAGCAAAATACTATGTAATCACTTTTTGTTGGCTTTCCAGTAATTCTACAGAAAATTTGTGCATTAAAAATATAAATTGTAACACGACGAAGTCAAATAAATTATTTCATGAATCCAGAAATTCAATGTGTTTCTTTTAAAAATATTGCTTGCATATAACTATTTTCAAATTGGATCAAAGCAACTCCGCCTTAAATGTAGCCCTAAATCTAATTTTATTACCTTCTTTTAAGCCCATAATTATTTATATAATGATTTTTATTATCAAAGTATTATATTATATATTAAATGTTATTTTTAGTAAACAGAGAAGACAAAAACTTATTTAAATTCATGCAAAGTTTTTCTGCTTTTCCATAAAGCTGTTTTTTATATTCATCCTCTTACCAAAGAGAATTAACTTTAAAATTAATCTTACTACAACTTTATATCAACAACAACTGCTAATAACAGATTGATATTTTTTTTTTTTTCAGAAATGAAATTAACAAAATTAATACTAATAATGTTTGCGTTTATTTTATTTTTTTTATATAATATAATTTTTTAAACTATAATTAAATATTGCAATCTCCCTCTTTTATAAAAATTTTTTTAATTCTGGAAAAAAAAACGAAATAAAAGTAATAAATCCCATGCAACTAATTTTGAAATAATTTTCAAAAGATATTTTGTAATAAATTGAGAATAAATCTCACTATATCGTTTCTCCTTCCTTTATTTCTATTTTTTTTTTTTCTTAACCTTTTCTCCATAATTTAAATTTTTATGAAGAATAATGAATAAACCATTTTAAGAATCAGTTTCAAAAGGAAAGTTTCATAAAAAACTTTAACTCGCTATAAAGTTTAGCTTTTATTTATTTATTTTTTTTTAAGGAAACATTCAATTGGCATCATAATAATTTTTCTTATCCTTCTTTTACAATTTCTCCTTTAATTTCACTCATCTTTTTTATGAGCGCTTTTCAAAGAGAAATCCCAATTCTTACTCCTAGATCCTTTCAAGAAATTTCAACCAGATTAGAATTTTGTTTAAAAGCTTCGAAAAAGGAAAAGAAAAAAAAAAAAAAAAAAAAAAAAAAGGAAAGTTTCACAACAAAAACAAATTAGTCAAAAAGGGAAAGAAATAAAAAACGGAGGGAGAAATATTATTCTAAATGAAATGCTGGCTAAAAGGATTCCTAATGATGTAAGAAACAAGCTATCCGACGACAAATGCTGGTTTTAAAAGCATCATGAAAGACCGAGGGGAAAAAAAGCAGAAGTTTTAATGTTCTTCGTGGAAGGCAAAAACCACTCGTGCAATTGAAATTGAGAGGAGAAATAGTACGGTGCTCGTGTTGTTCGCGTACTGCGATGCTTAATTCTATTCCTTGCAGTGTTTAAGAGAAACTTCGTTACTGCATTACTTATCATGCTGAGGAAAACGACACTGGTCATTGTAGTTATTTACTTACATTTTCTAGGGATATTTAATCATTAAAGTCTTCATGAGGTTTTGTTATTCAATTTATGAATATACATATATATAATTACTTTATGAATTGTGAATATATATATTCACAATTAATTATGTATATGTATACATATATAATTAAATTATGAATGCATATAAATTAAAAAATCACTTCAATATTCCTTTAGAGTTGCAAAATATAATTACAAAAACCTAATAAAGCTGAATAACTTTGAATAAGTCTTTCTACGAAAAAGTCATAGAAAGACTAAATATATACAAAAAAAGTATTAGCAAAAATATCCAATACAATTTTATCATTAAATAAATATAGGATGGAAGCATTAGTTTATATAATTACATGCAAAAATCATCAAAATGAACCATTTGTTATGAACGCATTTGACAATGCCAAAAATGAAGACCATGAAATTTATTGATTGTTTAAAACTTTGTTTAGCAATAATAATTGGTGTTGAATTTTTGTAAGATGCAGGGATACATGTTTAGAATCATGTCATAAAGCCACTGAATTGTGGATTGAATCGGTTAAGACAGCATTTAAAGTCTCCATACCCTGCTAGGAACTGTCTTAAGAAACAAAATAACAAGAAAGTGTTTGTTTTTAATCCTATCAAACATAATAGCGTAAAAAAATTATCTAAAAACTTTTAGATGGTTACATATATTGATTAATTCCTATTTATGTTTCACTTTCCATCGTGAAATAAGTATTCCTGTCATTGTATTTATTTCCATTTTAAATGTTTACGTCTTTAAAATATCAGTCAAAATAGTCTAAATTTGAATAATCTGTAATGATTATAAGGATTTTCTATAAATTATAAACTGGTAATATATATTTATGAGATGCCTGAAGAAGATAAATTACTAAATTTACATATATTCGTTCCGCTGGGAAAACTGAGTACTTATTACCAATCCCAAACTATTGTGAACAATATACAAGTTCTTTTCTTCTTAACAATAAATGCTAAGTTCTTGTTTTTAATACATTTTGCTACCCTACGGGAAATATATGTCAAGAGTATACTGGATTTGGACTTGACTTTGGCAAGATCTGATGAAGCCCATTTTGGTGTACTTGAGCGGAAGATTTTAAGGGCTGTTCTTGAAGGTGTTAAAGGAAGTGATTGTTGAAGAAGACAGTACAACCCAGAAATATATAAATGATATGAAGATCCATATATTATAAAATTTATTTAGATTAAACTGGGCTGCTGGTATATTCAGTATGAATTATTTAAACCCTGTAAAAAGGCTCGTTTTGGCAATGCCACATGGACAAAGAGGAAGAGGACGACCCAGGTTTATATGGATAGATGTAGCTGAAAAGGATTTTGCTGTGCTAGGGGTTAAGAATTGGAGAACCCTTGTCACCTAAAGGAATGCATGGAAATCTCTTTAAAGGAAAGTATTGGCCCAATCTGGGCTATTGATGATGAGTATACTGGATTGGAGAATTATTTAACTTAATTAAGCTATGAGTAATATTATAAGTATATTGTAAACATATTAATAACATTACGACATCTATGACAATAGAGAGTTTTTGCATACCGTATATTTATCGTCCGATATTTTTTTTCTCCCTAGCACACATGCTCATAGGAAACATTATTACAGATACGCATGCGCAATTTTCTATGAGCATGCGCGCT
The DNA here is from genome assembly GCA_021605095.1 of Caerostris extrusa. Classification (NCBI taxonomy): domain Eukaryota; kingdom Metazoa; phylum Arthropoda; class Arachnida; order Araneae; family Araneidae; genus Caerostris; species Caerostris extrusa. The sequence goes on along the minus strand of BPLR01016169.1, from coordinate 20,352 downwards.
AGAGAAAAAAAATATCGGATGATAAAATTACACGGTATGCAAGAACTCTCAATATTTATGGCATTACGGTCGACTAGAAAAAAAATGACATCGTTTATTTTTAAATTTAAAATCACAAAAGCATTTAGTAGTGATTCCTATAAAGTATAAATGTATTCTTATAAAAACTAAACTAAAACTCCTAAACTAACTTCTATGGTTTGTATAACCACATAATATTCTTAACACAAAAGTCTCTGAATATATGTTTGATAAACAAGTTTTTCACAAGTAAAATTAAATAAAAACACATTTGTGATATACATAAGAATAATTAGTTACCTATAGAATAAAACATTTTTTTAAAATACTTGTATACATTGCAGCTAAAAACTCTCAATGCATATTGCTGAAGATTTTATTTTTATAATTGAAAAAATTATTAATCATAATTTTTCAATTTATTAAAGTAATTACTGTATTAATTGAAGTAACAACAACTAACGAAAACTTTATAATGAAAAAAAAAATAAACCTCTTTGAATGTTTGCATAATTAATTAGTTATTTAAAAATTAAATTTTAAAAATTTCTTTTAACTTAATAAACTTAAAAATGCAGAAAAAAATACTATTAATTTAGAAATGTTTATTTTATTGTTTAAGAGAAAAAAAAGGTTTTATGTTTCCCCTTTACTTTCTATACTGTTTTCATTATTCGTTCATCTGTGTAATTTAAATTTTCTTAAACAATAATGAATCAGCCAATTTCCAAACGCAAATTTTTTTATAATACTTTTAATAAAAATATTAGACGCAATTTAATGTGTGCATTTCTTCAATTGGCTTCAAAACTATTTTTCCCTTTTTTTTTTATATAATTTTATTCATTTTTCACGAGATTATACAAAGAAAAATCCTAATTCTTATTTTTAAGCTTTCAAGACTTGCCTCTATATCACTTTTATTTAAAAATTTCAAAAATAAAAAAAAAAATATTACGATAAAGGGAATTTCCATAACAAAAATAAATTACTCAAAAGGGAAATGGAATAGAAGGAGAATGCATTTTGAATGAAATTCTGGCTAAACGGATTCTAATAATGGACCGTAATTGCTATTTTGGAGTTCTATAAAAGGGCCGAAAGAAAAAGGAATTTAATTTCATTTTTTTGTTAATTTATTTTTAAAAGCGAAGAAAACTCATGAGACCAAAACTGAGGCGAAATATTAGTACAGTTGTCATTTTTTGCAATAATATTTAATTTAATTTAATTTCTTCCAACAATCAAAAGTCTTTGCGTTTGATGATGATGATTACTCAAGTTAATTTAAATATATTTTTCATAATTTTTGAAGGATATCAGATATTTACTTTGAAGGAATTTTTAATGTTACTATTGTGTTCTACTTGACAAAAATTATTGTTTAATTAATTAAAATATTGTTATTGGGAATTAAAAATACATAAAACGCATATGCAAATAAAAAAATTAAATCTATAATTCAAATCCATAACAGCCATCAATGGTTAACATTTATACATTAAAAGTTCAAATTAATAATTTATGAAATATCTAATAACAGCTATCTATTCTTAGAGATTCCTATTTAGAGAGTAAAAAGTTTTCCTGATTCATCCAGCAATTTGGACTGTAAATTGCATCTACAGCCCTATCTTGAATTTCCATGCGAAGTTCCCAAGATCAAAGAAATTATGTTAAAATTATTAAATTATATAATTACTTGCTTTTAAGAAATATTATTGTAAAATTTCTTGTATTCTTCTTCTTCAAAGCCGGGACAGCCCCATGGTGGGTGAAGGCCTTCTGCCAGATTCGAAACATGTAATGTTATTTTCCTTTTTACGGGAAAGGTTGTCATCCCTACGTCCAATTGTTTTATTAGACCGGGACTACGGTTTAAAATGGAATCGAACCACTACAAACATACATGGGGTCTCAAACCCGATACCTGTGGTACCAAGCTCTAGTCATTAGGTCATTAGGCCCCTAGTTCTTATTTTAGGAACCTGCAAATCTCTTTTATGCTTCATAGAATAATTATCCTTTGATATCATAATATTACTAACAGTTCTGAGAGTCATTTTGGAAACCTTAAGTAACTGTAGTCCTTATCGTTTTTATTCTATTTTGAACAATCCTTAAAATCTGTTTCAGTAAGACATTTCATTTTAAAATAGATTTTAAGAATTAAACATATCATTTCTTTATTTGTGTTTGTTTTGCTCATATTGAAATAAAATGTTTAAATAATTATAGAATTAATATAGCTAGCTTAACATCAATTATTTCTGATCTGAACGATTTAAGACCGCAAAAAACAGTAAAAATAACAAACTGAACAGATAGCATCAAGATTGCCAAGTTAATATTTTTTTTTTTATGCAAACGTTATGGAAAGTGTAACAAAGTCTTTAAAGTACATTTATTAATAAATTTGTTCTAGAAATAATATAATCTACCATAAATGTATTTTCCACATTATAATATCTAATATATGCATCTGTTTCCTTAATAAGAATCAAATTTAAGATTTTCTATAATTTTCCAAATGAATACCAAGATCAAAAGACTTCATGTTAAAGCATCAGATACAACACGCCGTCTTTTCTGTGATATATCATTCTCTAAATTTTTCTCAGATCTGCGACATATTTTGGATAATTTGGTAATTACCATTTCCTTATATACGTTCAGGTTTTCTATGACGACTGCCAATCGTGTTTTACCAATCGTACCACCATAAGCAGGCAGTACAAAGATCACGGGAAACTTCCTCTATCTTGTTGAAAAAGAGCTCTGGATGACGAACTATAATGTGACATAAATGATATATTGGATGGCAGCTATATATATATATATATATATATATATATATATATATATATATATATATATATATATATAGCTGAGTTGTTCATAGCGTGCAAGGAATGACTTGGGAATGACTTCCGGGGATAGCAATCATGTCATCAAGACCAGGAACAGCAACAAATATTGAGATAAATATTATGATTAGGGTTATATTTTTGCGATTGCGTAATATATTATGTTTCATTGCGAAATATTTAGTTCTTCTCTTACCTTACTCAAATCTTAGTATGTTTTAAAGATAAGGGCATACTTTTTAAGGTCAAAATCTTTTGTTTGGACTTTATTGGATGTGTAAAATATGCAGAAGTTAAATAGGTTTATTTTCAGTCTAAAATTTAATTTATGTTTTTAAATGCAATTCTAATATCACTTAAATATTAATGTTTTTAATTATAATATATTTTTAAGTTTTTAATAGTAAGATAACACCATTGAAAAAAAACAGTTCTAATTGAGTTTGTTTGAGTTCTAATTGAGTTCAGTTTTGAGTTGATAAATAGTTTCTATGTTTTTTAGATATATATTATATACCATTCACTCTACGTACTAATATATACAAGGTGTCCTACTAGTATTGGCCCGAACTTTAAGGGGAAGTAGGGCACATCAAAAGGATCAAGAATTGCATAGCAACCAAAGAAACGTCATCGTGCGCCGCTAGATGGTGCTGTTCATGAGAGAGTTGGAGGGGAAATATCTAATTTTTTAATAGTCCAACCATGTAACATATGAATCTCTTGCAATGGCGGAAACTTCGAACACATTTTTGTAACATTTTAATATGATATCATTTACTACACCATATATAATATTTAGATTACCAGAAAAATTTATTGCTCATATGTCTTATGCCCTTTCATTTCTTGTTTCTCTGATATCACTTTCCCATGACGCTTGGTTGCTAAGCAATTTTTAATCATTTTCAAATTATACCTGCCCTTCAAGTTTTTATCTATATTTATGGGACATCCTGTATTACATTTACATAAGTAACTTCTTGAAACCATTGTCCTTTATGATATTTTATCTGCAAATAAATATATTAATTTATTTGATTATTAAGAATAGTTAAATTAAAAGTTGACTACAAAATTTTCGTCATTAAATTATTATTTGTGTAAACATTTATTGTACAAAATTTAATTTCATATTGGTGATTTTTTAACGGATTATAATAAATATATTTAAAAAGAGACAGTATTACAAATATCGCATATATATATATATATATATATATATATATATATATATATATATATATATATATACACACACACACACATATACACTCAAGAGCCAAAACATTATGACCACCTGTCAATAACGAGTTGGCCCACCTTTCGCGCTCAACACAGCTTCAACCCGCCTTGGCAAGGCTTAATACCACCACATAATACCAGTTAAATACCACTACCACCTGATGACGTGCCTACCACGTCATCCAGGCGAGTTCATTGCAAAATGTAGGGGTGGACATAATGTTTTGGCTCTTGAGTGTATGTATGTATATATATATATATATATATATATATATATATATATTGGAAATATTTCTTGTACATTCATAGATATTAAATTAATTATTGATAAAATTACTTTTATTTAATATTTTCTGGTACATAAAACCCACATTCGCGGAAAAATTATGATTTAGTTTCCTTTTTTAATAACATCTACAGTTTTCATTTATCAAAGTAGCGAAAAACTTAATTTTCTTTTGTTTTCAATTTGGATTTGTGCAATTTATTTTGATATTTTTATAGTTTCCCGTTTTCATTCTCTAGGAATATCGTTTCACGAAAGTAAAATAAATTAATTTTTGAAACTGGTCAACACTGTGACATACCTGGTAACTACAATATAAAGACTACATAATTTAATTAAATTATGAATAGATGTTTCTCAGAAAAATTGACCAAATGATTATTTTTTGAAAAATTGTCTTTACCTATGATAATAAAATGGTATTAAGAATACCTTATCCATCATATTTAATATTAATCAATCAATCTGTGAATACAATTATAATAAACTTTTAAATTGTAACTTACATGCTTTAAGAAAACATGCTATACACTTTCAATAATGGGTTGCTATATATTTTGGAAATTTGATTAATATAAAATATATATTTATTATATACATAAATTAAAATATTGAAATCATACTTCTGACTTCCATAAGTTATGATTTCATTATTTTGTAATTAAATTTATGATGCATTTTTATAAGATATGAAATTTAAAACACAATACTTTTGGAATTAATTTTGAAAGGAAGGCTTATACATTAAAAAATTAACCTTTAATAAAAATTTTGATTAATAAAAATTAAACACCAAATTGATGAATCTGAAGTTGTACATTTCCAATACGTTTTTAGATTCCATAAATTAATTTAAATTAGACTAATTTATTTGAGATTTTTTTAAATATAAGTGATGCAAATGAATCAGAAAAAACTTGTACATTGGATTTCGGAAAAGAAAGTGTTGGTTCAAAAATTAACTAGCGAAGTTGACATTGTACATATGGAATATACAAAGGCTTGCTGTGTTGCAAGCTGTAGGCTGTTTTTTTTTTTTTTTTTTTTTTTTTTGCATTTCGTAGCTTGTTTAGCTTGTAAGCTTGTTTTAAACAAGATACGGCTTACAAGCCGTATCTTGTTTAATGTTGATTTTAGTTTGTTAAATCTGCTACATATGCTGCCGTAGTCATGAATATCTTGGTTAATAAAGGCCTGATTTCAAAAACATTTTTTTTTTTTTATGAAAACTAATAAACAGCATTTTAAGTTAGCAGATATATATATGTTATGTCGTAATATAATTGTGTTGTTAAAATCGAAATTATAACAGTCATTAAAAAAATTATAATTTTTGTAGATACACTATACATGCATACAATAATAAACAATAAAAAAGTAAATGAATATACAAAACATTAAATTCCTATAAAGATTAAAAAAACAGCCTTCAACGATCAAATATTTAATATTTTAAAACTTTCTGCACATTGTCAACAATGTCATTGATGGACATGAAGGAAAAATCTTCAATTGAATAGAAGCAAATTGAGTATAAAATGAGTTATGCACCGTGTCAAGCAAAGAATGGCAATTTCAATCAAATATTTTTAGATAAAAAAAATAAGATTTTCTCTTGTAACAGAGTAACGTCTTATGCAATAACCGGAAATCGAACTCATAAAAACCATAGATTTAGAAGAAAAAATTGCTTTTATCAAAGTCTTGCCATAAAAGACAGTAATATTCCCTTGATAGAACTATTCACATTTGATCATTATTCACTACTGAAAAGAAATATCCAGCGATAATTATTTTATTCTCCCCTGACAATTATTCTCTCTCTTAATGAGGACAATGAACAAACCGTTCATTGCCCAAAGAAGATGATAATGGGTCAGTTTGCTTTTTGTACTTGCCCCTCAATTGTGGCTATTAAGTACCGTAAAACTTCGATTTTGGGAACTGTGCTTAAAAGAAGAGTGATTTCTACGAGTGAAAAGTGCTACTCAAATTACGGTTTCCCATCTTGGTTTTATTTGATAGAGACAAATACTTGAACGCAGTGATTCCCAAAGGTCATAGGCCACATTGTTACTTAAAAAGAAGGTCATCATATTTTATACATACATGCCATATAATGTTACAGAGATATATGATAAAAATTAAAAAACAAATTTAAATTTATGCATATAATTTTATTCTTTTAATACTTGTTTAAAATTCCGCATTAGCAGAACATTGAAAAAATTCGTGATGGGCTTCTCTTTAAGTATTCTGTTCTTATTTTCATTTTGAAAATATATTTGGTTAAAAAGTTTATTTACAGATATGCCAATGAATTATACCGGGTTGCTAGAAAATCTAGTATAGTTGTTTATTAGTAAATTATTAGTAGATAGTATATGAGTAGTAAATTATTCAATGAGAACTGTTATCACTATCATTGGCATAATTTTACTAACAATTCATTGTCTGAAAAAAAAAAAAAAAAGGTTGATGGGTCATATTAGAGTCGCCTAAGGGATACTCGCTAGATTTTCAAACTTAGGGAAGGTAGTTTAAAAATTTGACAACGAAGAGAAATCGAAATTTCCCATGTTTATCTAAGTCTCAAGGCAGAAATAGTCTTATATTATATAAGGGGGAGGGGAGGGGGTATCTGCAAAGAAGACACACCCCCAGAAGCTATTGTTGCAATTTTGCCTTCCAACTGCGGTGAAAGTTGATACATTGTGAGTGCAATGTAAGAGGCCTCTAACAGATAATTTTTTGTACTCGTGAAATCCGCCTGGCAAAAAGGTCACATGTCGAACATTTGTAAAACTCTATAAAAGAAACGATATTTCTGCGATCATGTTTGCTGGGTGTTCCGAAATGTCATTCGTCATGTTGTCATAATTGATCTGACGTAGAAGTGGTGGGTAAATGTTGGTCAGTAGTGTCCCATTCACCGCCCAGGTGTTTTTGATGCGCAAAAAATAAAACAACGAGCTGTTACTGCAACAGTCCGATGAACATGTCACCGGCGATCTCCATTATCCAGTTGAAATACAGAACTTGGTATATTTTAAAAACTAATATATGTACAGTGATGCAGCATCGTAGGCTGAATCATGGTTCGTCTGAATAGGATTTCGACATATTTTGACATATTTCTATTTTATGTGTTCTGATATTTCAGTACGATCAGTCAGTGCCATACGCACGATATCCCTGTCCTCAGTATGGTGGTACGATAATGCTATTGCAATTGTGACAATGATGTTATTGATGCCCCTTGCATTTATCAATTGCATACCCATAGCAATTTGCTTTGATTACTTCTAATAAGAGTACTAATCTCTGAAGGATAATCCACAATTCTTCCTCCGTCAAATTTATAAACGTGTTCGAAGGATTATTCGTAAGTATTCTTCTACGAGGCGTACTAAAGCTTTCCAAGCAAAAATGAAAAGAAAACAAATCAGCATTTAAAAATCTTGCTGTTCTCTTTTTATATTGCTCTTGGGAAGTGGTTCAATCAGTCACCCATGAAGTGCGTCCGTGTGACATATCCTATCGGAGCAAATATGACGGTTTTTGGATACTTGCGTCATGATGTTATATTTTAGTTAATAAGAAATGTATAAAATCATGACTTAATTTTAATTGCAGCTTTTGTATGAAATTTTATCTCGATGGTAGGGACAGCATTCGAGTGTATGTTAAATTTTTTTAAATTAAAATTATTATGGATATTTTTACATTATGATTCGGAAAACTATCGGAGAACGTTTTTTTAATTTTTTGTTATTTATTTATTATTTTTTACCTAATTTATTGTTGTTAACATAATCTGAAAAATTATTTTTAATTGCAAAGAAGAATGTTATTGAAAGTTTTCATTTCATAAGAAAGTTCTATATTCCATTTGAATTGTTCCCATCGTTATGTCAGTTTTGTATTATTAGTATTTTACATGTTTAATGCATGCAGAATAAATGTCAATATATTGATATTTTCTTCTTAATAAATTTCTAAAAATTAACATTTTGCTCCTTTAATATAAATTAAAATTAATCTTGGTACAATGGATCTTTCCTTTTTGAAATAAGATAATGACTTTCTTTAAATTTTATTATTTGAAATAAATTGATGCAATATTTTTGATAAATAATGTATCAATTCAGACTAAAATATGTGTAAAATAACTAAGTTTTCAATAAATTTAATAATAAATCAATATTTGTTTTAATTAATAATTAAAGCTAATAATAATACTAATAATTTATAACAATAATTTAATTTAAAGAAAAATTGTGTAAATTTTAAATAATTCACAATGCAATTCTTTAAATGCACTTAATTCTTTTATTTAAGTACATAAAAATAAATAACAGCATGAGTGTTATTTGTTGTAAATAAATGTTAATTTAAATTAAGTAATAAAATGGTTTTACCGAAAATTATTATAATTGATTAATACTAATTATAGGTTGCAATATTAAATATATATTCTTTTTACTTTATATAAAAAAAACAAGAACATGTAATCAGAAACTATAAAAATCTATGTGACATAACATAAAACACTATAAATCAAGGGAAATTATCCCATTTATTATTTCAAATTTTTCAGTATTACAATAACGAAATAAAAATTTTGATTAATAATTTTTAAATTTATTAATTTTCATTTTTAAAATTTAACGAAAGAATATTCTTTGTATTCAGAAGTGATCTCATTTAATAGAAACAAAAGTATTCCCATTGTTAGTTAAAATAGAGTACCTTAAGATAATAAGTAGTTAATCTTTTTTTTCCGCATTTTTAAGTGATGTAATTTATAAGGAAAGAGGAATTCAAACAAATATATTTAACCGTGAATTTTCTTTCAGTAATATAATTATTTTAGAACATAAATTCAATGCAGAAACAAAATTACATCAATTCAATAACATGAAATACTACATTTGTTATATCCTCCCATATATTTGAATAAATTAAAGGAATCCGGTCCATTTCAAAATTATTATTTCAGAATTATTATTATTATTATAATTATTATTATTATTATTATTTCAGAAACAGGACTTTTTAATTTAACACGACAGAAAATAAAGTTTTTTTCTGTCGTGTTAAATTAAAAGTTCTGTTTCTGAAAATATGTTTATCCATATTCCCGGAATATATAAACACGAAATAAATATCAGAAATTTTGAGTAAATTTAAACGAATGTAAAATGAATTTTAATCATTCTTTATTTTGAAAAGCTATCAAATAATTATAAATGCAAATGATTTCTCACAAACATCGCTAGCCTATAAATAGTGGCGTTGAAATTCTAAAATGTTCTTATAAATTATATTATATTCTAGGAGGAAATAAATATCATCGCATTTAGATTCAGAAGACACAAGATTGGAATTTTGAAATTATAAATATTTTAAGAAAATATTTCATAATAATAATAACTTGGAAATGAGTATTCTGAACTTGGAATTGGCATTTGGGAAGAATATTAAATTTTCAGACAGGAAAAAACATGTCTAATTATAAATTATAATTTTAAAATCAACGATTTGAATAAATGGGAAAGATGATACACATAGTGTGGTCGAGAAGGCGAAAAATAAATTCGTAATATACGTTGAACATAATCAGGATTAAAATGGTAAGCAAAATTTTTAAAAGGGAAGATTTGATCAAGACTAAGATTATATCTCTTCTTCTTAGAAAAGAACATTTATTAAATCGTAAAAGGAGAAAATACATACTTAAAGATTCGAAATAATAAATATGTGTTGTATTTCAACCTACATGCAAACATTTAAAAATATTTCATTACATTCACAAGCATAATTCTATAAAAAGATATAAATATTGAAATTATTGATCATGGATAAAAGGTTTCATTTCTCCAAATATATCTTTGAAAGATGGTACACATAGTGTGGTCGAGAAGACGAAAAAATAAATTCGTAATATACGTTGAACATAATCAGGAATAAAATGGTAAACATAAAATTTTTTTAAATGGAAGATTGGATCAAGGCTAAGATTCTAACACTTTTTCCCAGAAAAGATGATTTATTAAATGGCAAAATGAGAAAATATGCCATGCATAGGATTTGAAATAAATCTGTAGTATTTTTAACCTACATGCAAACTCATTTAAAAATATTTTATTAAATTCACAAGCGTGTTTCTATAAAATGGAGAACTAAACTAGAGAATAAAAAACCCCCAGGTCTTGCAGCAACTTTTCTTCAATTCGTTCTATCGGAAAAAGTCCAACGTTTTCGGAAATTCCAACGCTAGGTTTCAAAATTGCAGCCATTAGAGTAAAGCCCTTCCTTTGCACCATTGTAAAGTGTCTCCTAACGGTCTTTTAAACATTTCTTTTCAAAGAACACATTTTCTGCTTGGAGTTTCTTAGACACTTTTTTTTGTTCTTTAATTTTTGTTTCGTTACTTTCTTTTTTTTTTTTTTTTGTAGGTGTCTTTCAGAGAAAGTCCAATTTCAAACTGTCTAAAACTAAAAGGTAAACATTGAAATTATCGATCATGGACAAAACGTTTCCTTTCTCCAAATATATCTTGAAAGATGGTACACATACTGTGGTCGAGAAGACGTGACTTTGAAGTGTTTCTTTTCCAATAGGATGACATTGATTTTTAATGACAAATGGGAAAAGTTTTTGCTGTCTGTTGTTTGGTTCCTGAAAAATCCATTTTTTCACATCGTTTTTCTGAGGAATAGGTATGGTTGAAGGGAAATATTATTGTCATTGAAAAATGATTTTAAAATAATTAGAGACGCATGTGAAATGCATTAAAATAAATTCAATTTTCTATTAGAATCGAAATAGAATTGGAATTTTTATCGACATCGAACCTTGAATTACAAAATGAATGTCAAATTGTTTCAGAAAGTATACAATAAACTAATTAAATTTCCAAAATACATATACATATATTCCATTGATTTTCTAATTTTTAAAAAAATTTATTATTATGTAAAAAGTTTTATTATAGAAAATATTAGATAGAAAACTAAAATAGAAATTTAATAACATAATATAACATTTATTGTTTATAACACATTAATATTTTATTCCTGAAGTTGATTATGCAAGTTTTATCCATGTCATTAAAGGGTAATTGTTTAAATTTGTTGTTTCTGTTTTTTTTTTTTTTATTTTGTTAGTAGACGCGAGAATTTTTAGCTGTTTTTGACTAGAATGATGCTTAAAATATTTTAAATATATTATAATACTTTATTACTTTATTAATCTGCTTTGTAACATAAGTTGACATAAACAAGGGCACTGATTGTTTGCAATTTTGAATTTCTTTCAACCATTAATATAATTTAAAAAATTGCTCCCAACTTAAACGAAATTTTAAAAAAATGAAATTCATGTTTTCTAAAATAATTAGATTCAATTAAAATAAAAGTAACGTTATACCGTTGTCACAAACTTAAGCTCAACCCAATTAAGTTTTTTAGACGAAAGCTTCACATAGTACATTTCTTCATAGATTTGTTGTAAACTTGCGATATCCAGCTTAATCATGTTTATATGTATTATTATCAAATTACGCTGTGAATACGTAGAGAATGCACATAAAATATTAAAAGCTTTTATTTTCTACGTATATAAGTCACAGGAAATACGTTTGAATATTCTTTACAAACTATAAAATAATAATTGTTTTTAATGGACTATAATAATTGCTGTTTGTAACTTATTTATTTAAATATTCTCAAAGAATTAATTAAAAATTAATTTTGGCTGCATATATAAATCAATTACAGGCAACTTTTTCGAATCTATAAAATCATGGAAAAAATTCTTCGAATTCTTAGATATCTGATACCAACCTGTCTTTCTGTGATGGATGATGTGTGAATGTATGCATTATCCGTTAGAAAGGAATTCATTTTTGAGAATGCCAGAGATTTTCCTACTTTTTTTTTTTTTGCTCAGAGCTTGTAAAGAAAAAACACTTTTAAAGGTCTTTCAGCATGCATAGGTCAGATTTTTATTTAGCATTTATGTTAATTATGCTAAAAATTACGTTATGTTTCTATTCCGTTAAAATATTGTTAAAGTATTAAAATATATTTTTTAAACTGAATCAAAAGTACTGTAAATGCTTAATTTAAAACTGATTTCCATTTAACATGAACATATAGAGTTAAAAGTTTTAATGGATGTACGTAAATTGTTCAAACAAATGCGAAATTAAATTTTTCTCAAAATGAGTACATTAATAGCGTAGCAATATAATTTGTCTAACATGTGATATATATTTTTAATCATGCTAAAGATTTAGAATATTTATCGAAACATACAGTGGTAATTCAAAATTCATATACAAGGAAAAAAATTGTAAAAAAAATTTTTTTGTCAGTGAGGCATGCAGTTTCCAAATTAATATTTACTTACTGTGGTAAAGGATTTTATCTGACATGAAACATATATGTCAAAGATAATCAAAACCTCTAAGAGGCAGCTATTGCAGATAATTCAGTAAAATTTGATATGCTTATCGCTCATAGAATACATAATTTAGATATAAAAATAATACTGCTTCTACATTTTTAATATGCAAAAATCATTATGGGGTATGTTGTTAATGTGATTGATACCTACTCTGCGATATGGAAATCTTTAATTTGGCGTCATAACACGTTAAATCTGGCGTACTTTTTATAATTGCAGATTAAACAGATTTCCGACTGACATTATAAAAGTATTCTTACAAATCCCAGCATTCTCAGAAACTGCTATCAGAGGATGGAGCAAAACGCAAAGCCTTTTGGAAAGTGGAGAAAGATGACGCTTGGTTATTTAGCTTTTAATGCTTGGTTATTTAGTTTTATGTAGCTATTAAGCTTGGTTATGTAGCTTTCAATTCTCAAAATATCCACATGACTAGGAACCCTCACGAGTAGGTTGCTATTACCATTGCAATCCGAAAAAGTCATTGTGGGTTGGGGATTTACAATATTATTCATGATAGGTCTTTGGTTCTTTGGGAGTTTTATGCCACGGACCTAAAAGGTTGCACCATAACAGGCGCAAGATAGGTATTATGATTTATTATGTACAGAAAAAAAGGGATATGATATAATCATTTACATATACAATAGAGCTCCATTGTACAAAATGCATCAAATTATAGAGTTACTATGGTCATTGTAACTTCATCATGGATAACTATTTTAGCAGACTAAAACAGTGAAAACATACATAATATGCCATATAGATGACAGAGGTAACATTATTAGTATTTTCGGGTTATCGGGGTGGGTTACTTCAAATCACGGATCTATATATAAAATTACCAGTCATTACCAGTATAGAAAGATGCCATATGGAAGGAGGTCCGTGATTTATTTACTGTCCATTGATGTATCATGCTTAATAAAATGATATCAGTGAACTCTCTGTATTATAACGACGTAATTATTATATTCCATAATTATTACGTCTTCTTCTGTGTCTTTCAGAAGTTGCAGCAACTCAATATATTATGATTTATACAAATGTTTTCAACAAAAGGTTTTTTTTAGTGTGAAACAAAATCCTCCTAGAATGGTAAATACTAATTTGCAATTATAGGTGTTTTTGACTTCATATATTATCGTATTTTACATTAAAAAAGTATTCTTGTATAATTCTTTATACAAACGTATTTCTTTTTTTTTTTTTTCAAGAAATTCAAATTTTTTTTTTTTATGATAGGTAATTTCAAAATATCATTGCATAAATACCAAGTTAAATCAAAAGAGTTTTCAATTCAAAATTTAAATTAAGAACACCCCAAAAAATAATAAAATCTCCTCTCCATTTAATTCAAATTCTATTACCAATTCTATAAATTGTGATGAATGCCATTTTTCAAAAATGCTTATCGATTTGAGTTATTTCATTTTAATAAATTCCGCGTCTAGATAAATATAATTTTTCCTTTAAAAATATGCTTCGAAAATTCAAGACTATTGCTAAATATTGAAATTTACGTGTTCATAAAATATTTGTAAACAGCGTTTGCTAGAATTCTTATCTTAGTATTTATTTATTTATAAATATTAATAATGCCCTCGTACTTTGCATAATAAATAAATATCTTTTTATATAACAGTTAATATATTTCATTGGAAAAATAAGAAAAATAAAATAATTTAATAATAATAAGTTTTGCGCTCTTTTTAATTAAAAATTATCTTGTGTATCAGTATATACACATTTATTGCAATCTATAGTATCAAAAAACACAAACACTATACATTTATCATTCCTACTGAAAATATTTACCAAAGCCTCTTAAACATCAATCACTTCTGAGGATATAAAAATATATACTTCTGAAAAATTTATAAATATAAAAGAACGAGGTTATGATACATCTTTAAACATTGTATTTGTTTGTGAATGTAACGAAAAAAAATTGTTTTTGCTATATGATCGAAAATCCACTTCGCACTTGTAAAAGATGGCTGCGTGAAGTGTGTCAAGTCAGAATCCGAAAAGTATCAGGTGACGAAGGAATAAGATATTTCATAAAGTATTAGCAAAGTCAATATTTCTTTATCGGAATTTTTTGATTTATCAAAGTCAATATTTCACGTTTCGAACACTTCCAACAGTATAAGAAAACACAGAAGGAAAATATGCCTTGAAAATGCAATAATAGTCATAGATTATTTTCCCATTTTCAATATGTTTCCTATTTGCTAAATTTTTTTATAAAAATAATTTTTAATAATCTCTATCTCTATATATATTTCTTAAAGATTGTGTGGGTGTCAGTATATAAATCATGGCAAATTACATCTAAATTTTAACAAAATTTACATTATTACAAATCCCAGATAAATTGGAAAAAAAAAAAAATTGGAAATTGGATCAATATTCGATAAAAAAATTACCACTTATAAATAAATTTGGTTTTACGCCAAATTGGTGACTTTTTGTAGTTGAAAATGTTCGTGGTTGAAGTTATTTTTTAAATTGTTTTCCAGTGACTCTATGAGTTTTCGAGACTTTCTCCTGAACGAAATTCTCTCTTCCCCCTCGTCTCCGTATGTTTAAATTTGATAGTCGTAGGAATGCCTTTCCAGAGTGAGAGCTTGGTAGAAAGATTTTGTTGACCTTCAAACTCACTTTTATCATTTTTCAAACTTATATTTATTTTTTCATCACTCAGTTTCCAATGTCGCCTAAGAAATGAAAAAAAACTATTCAATCATACCAGAATTGACTTTAGCCAAGAAGCGGCAAGTAGAACTATAAAAAATGAACATATATATCAGAAAATCGGAATGCATCTTACAGTTCGTAAAAGGCCAATACTAGACGGAGAGAAAGCAAAGATGCTGCCTAATAATAAATCTAAATAAAGGAATTAATAAGTTTTATTTTTTGAAGCCATACAACGCCATGTGCAATTCTTTATATTTTATTATACTCAATAACTTTGTTAAGACTAATTTTTTTTCAAATCATTACTTAATTTATTTAAAAAAAAAAATTCAATCTCTTAATAATATTGCTTATGATCTTTGTATAATATTGTGGATAAAGACAAATTTTTGTGAGAATAATTGATTAATAAAATATATTTATTATCTGACAAGAAACATCATTTATTTTTCTCATGTTTGATAATGAATTTATTTTATAACATGAAAATGAATTTCTGAGTATAAAAAAAATTGAACATTTAACAAATTTATGAAATTTTTCTAATGAATTATTCCTTTTTACAAAGAAATTATAGAATTTCTTCTTGTCATATAAGATTTAAGAATTTCTTCTTGAAATTAAAGTAATTCTGTATTCATTTTTGATTAAGGAAACAAATTTTTTAAATGGCAGGAATTTAGTTTTTTTTTTTTTTTTTTTATTTTGTACATGCATAATTTTTAACTAATACCAAAAATAATTTTAAATTGTACCAAAAAAGTTTACAAATTCATTTATATTTCTTTTTATTTTTAGAATAATTTTTAAAAAAATATTTTAATTTTAAACAAAGCGCATGTATTGCATAACAATATAATGTTAAATTAGATTTTAAGATCAGTTTATTAATTAACACGAGACTTGCAATGCATGCTAGCTACTTTGGAATTCGTTGAATGCTTGCATTAAACTTAATCCTTCTTAACTGCAAAGAAGAATTAATCCTACCTAACTAATACGAGATTCTTGTAATGCATACTGGTTAGCTTAAATAGTTGGATATTTAAATTCACTGAAGTCTGAGTTAGTGTTGAGAAGACTTAATTCTGAAAAATAGGGAGATAAAGATGCCACGTAGGTTTGGGTGATATTTAGAGCATATAAAAAGTCATATGAAGCATGTGAAAAAGCGTTCCACATCAATAAGAAAGTGGTCTTATTGAATTTGTAGTTTCCTTCAATATAATACACTTCAATGACGAATTTCAAGGTTTACTGTTCCATGTAACATATTTCCTGACAAGGTTTGTTCATGATACACTATTTGGAACTTAGGTACATGGTGTAAATAAAAAAAAAAATTAGAAAAACCCATCAAAATCAATATCATATATTACTGAAATCTGTTCGGCAAATTTCAACTTATCACGTGTGAACATAGGAGAACGGATGAATAAACTCAGGAATATGCCAATGTTTAATAATGCACGAGATATATGAAGCAATTGATTGGAATACTACAAGAATGGCCAAATTCAAATAGCCATATGAATATAGCAATGTTGAATAGATCAAGAACTTCATGAAGAATAAATTGTTCAAGAATCTCTAAAAGAATATACAAAAGTAAAAATAAATGTCGTCGCTAATGAAGAATGAAGCATTTCAAATTCTATAAGAAACACTATGCATCAATAGGCATGGTAAAATGCCAAAAAATGATAAATATGAAACTTCAAAAGAAGGAATTGATCAATGCACTACGAATACTTATAGCCATTGAATATACAAATTTTTAAAATCTCAAGCCAAAACGGGAAAAGTGCTTCAAAACCATACTGCAAAACACTTCAAGCAAAAGCCAAATTCTCCAGAAAATTTCTGAGGATTAACGTTATTCATGAATCATTTCAAGAGCTAAGGGACCCAAACTACTCTTTTTCCGCCAAAATTTGCAAATTCGAATGGAATTTTATTTCATTGCTGCATTTTTTGATTTCGCCGTGAGCCCTAACCAGGACAACATCATGTTCACATTATAATATTTATTCAAATTAATTTCTTTGAAAGGAAAGATTGTTCAGTGTCATTTTACCTTAAAAGTATTACAACTTTTTCTGAACTTTTAAGAAAAAAAAAAAAATATTGTATGCCAACTTAAGGAGCGCACTAGAAACAAGATGGCCAGTTCCATCAAATTTTAAATCCAGAGAGATTTTCAAAGTTAAAAAAAAAAAGAAAAATCTTGGCTGGCTATCCTCTTATCACGTAATCTCTTTTCTTCCGAAGCTAAGCTTCAGGTTGCTTCGCTGTCCACATTTGATTTACGCTGCAGTATTTCTTTGTCTTTGGACATCCCTCTCTTCCTTACCCTCATATCCTAAGAACGTGCTGATTCCGAAGAGAAGGGATCGCTTCCACCTGAATGTCCAGTATTTTTCTCTTGTCTAACGGTCTATTTTATCATACTTCGTTTTTTTTGGTTCGGTTACCGTTAGTATGGATCACGGATGTAGCCTTCCAAAGTGGTCTTTTTCGGCGTATTGATTGCTTTAAGAAAAACAAAGATGAAAGACAAGTTGTTTCCAAGTGTATGATCTTTTTTTATTGTGCAGCAGCTATCGTATGGATGACTGTTTTTATTTTGTTCTTTTTGAAAAAGAAATTTCTGAGAGGCATCATCAGTTGAATGAAGAATCAGCTGTATATTATGAAAAAATCCTTAAAATTGCTATTTTATGATAAAAATAAAAAAATACTTTTCCACATAAAAATACTTTGATGAAAATCTGAAATATGGTGATCCTTATTACCATCTCAATCGTTCAAACGTTGGACACTATTTTTTTCTTCTTAATGTAGCTGGCAAATAGACCGTGATCTTTCGCCATAACGGTATTTTTCTTTGTCTAACGGTCTATTTTTATCATACTTCGTTTTTTTGGTTCGGTTACCGTTAGTATGGATCACGGATGTAGCCTTCCAAAGTGGTCTTTTTCGGCGTATTGATTGTGCTAAGAAAAACAAAGATGAAAGACAAGTTGTTTCCTTGTATGATCTTTTTATTGTGCAGCTATCGTATGGATGACCGTTTTTATTTTTGTTCTTTTGAAAAAGAAATTTCTGAGAGGCATCATCAGTTGAATGAAGAATCAGCTGTATATTATGAAAAATCCTTAAAATTGCTATTTTATGATAAAATAAAAATACTTTTCCACATAAAAATACTTTGATGAAAAAATCTGAAATATGGTGATCCTTATTACCATCTCAATCGTTCAAACGTTGGACACTATTTTTTTTCTCTTCTAATGTAGCTGGCAAATAGACCGTGATCTTTCGCCATAACGGCTGCACCTATGTTACTCACTTTGCATTACCCAGGGGGCGCGTGTAACTTGATGGTAAGCCACGGACGCGGAGTAACAATGCCCCCTGCAGCGCTCTACGATCCTATTAGGACCGGACATACAGCTTAAAGTGGATTCCGAACCACTACAAACACCCATGGCAAAAACCGGGATTTGAACCCGATACCTGTGGTACCGAACGCCAGAGCGCTAGCCTTCGGCCATCAGGCCCCCACGTTGGCCACTATACTGGAGTACAATCTACGTTGATAATATTTTTTTATTTTGCAAATGCAACCTTTTGCAGAACGAAAAAAAGAGAACCACGTTTAGAAAGCACAGGCAATAAGCAAAAATAAATAAAAATAAATAAATATAAATAAAAAATGTTGAATAAAAGTATTAAACTGTTTAACATAACTATCTATTATGCATTAAATTATTTTTATGTTTCTTTATTTTATCATATTATTAAAGAAAGCGAGATTTGAAAAAAAAACCGTTGACTATCCATTTAACAACATCTGCTTGTTTCTGAATATTTATTAGTTTATTAATTACGTTTCTAAGTAACACTACAATTGGAACAAACATCTTTAGTTGTGTTACTGGGAGTTTTTCTCATCAACCCTTCTTTAGAGATCCAATGGAGGGCCTTTCTAGTCTACAGATTTAATTTGGCTTTATGTAAAGTAAATATGAATTTCTAGATCGGTCTTGTTTTTTAAATAAAAATCTATACTCTAAAAGTACATTTAATATATAAAAATTTCATTCATAATAATCTTCTTTTAATAAAATTGAAAAATAAAAAATAATTTTAACCAAGATTAAAATATTAATTTATTTTTCAAATGGTTTTTCTTTTTTATTTGACCAAGTTTAAAAGTTTTTAAATGAATTAGTATTTACTTCCAATAACATTATATCCGAGTTTAGATTAAATATATAAAAAAATCGGATATTTACTTTCAATTATAAGTATATAAATTTGCGAGAAATATGGGAAATTCCATAAATTACTAATTATGTGTTTTAATTTTATTTCAGTATTAGTTCAATTATAATTTAATAATTTAAAAATTTATAAAAATAAATAACAGTCATAGTTAACGAATAAATAAAAATCATAGTTAAATGAAATGTGTTTTCTTATGTAAAATTGTTTTATTATACCAAATTGTTTGTTATGCAGGTTGTCTTTTTCTTTAAAGAAGTTTCAGAAATTTTTCTATCAATCTCTGTGTTCAAATGAAGATATTGTTTGCTTATGAAATTTATACACTTTGAAAATGCAAAGATTTTTGAAAAAAATGGCATTTGAAATTAATTAAAAAAGATTTGATTAATTCAATTATTGTTTAATCAAATTCAATTAAAAAGTTTGTCCTTCTAAAATACATCAAAGTAAAAAATTTTT
>BPLR01016168.1:0-16765 GCA_021605095.1 Caerostris extrusa | reverse complement strand
AAACATATGATATTGAAGAGAAGAATATGTAACATCCACTATTATAAAAAATATTACTACCACCCTAGCACATAAAATATGAATTAATGAAAATTTTGTGAAAGCCATGTGCAAGAGTAGATCAACCTTTAAGTATTTAAATAAAACATTTCCTGCAATCAACTGTGTCAGTTCAATTTTGGAAATTTTCATTGGTCCACAGATACAGGAAGCTCTCTTTTAAAGATGTAAATTTTGATAACTTGCTTCATCAAGATGAAATAGAAGTTTGAAACCTTTCCGTTTTTTGTCAACGAATTTCTAAGAAAATGTGAAATCAAAGAACTATAAGAAATTAGTAGTAATTGACATGTTGTCTGCATACAAGAGATTTGGTCGTCACTATATCTCTCTAAACATGAATTTTATTATCCAAAGAATACCTTAGTTAGCGATGAAACCTGTAGGCGTTTTTGCAGGACAGCATTGTGAAAATAGAAAAGGTACGATGAAATATGTCCACTACAACAACTACGTTGGCAAAACATAGAACGCGCTGGCAATGTTGGATAATTTTCAATGATAATTCTGAGAAATTGCACGAGGGGATAATCTTAGCGATCCACATAGATTAAGCAGGTACTTGCGTTTGTTTGCACAATGTTTTCATATGAAAACATTAAGTTACAAATATTTTAGGAATGGGCACTAATAGTAAATTTTCCACACATTGAATATTAGTGTTCAGCAATAAAGTAGCAATAATGCCTTTGTTAAATACAGATTAACTCAACAATTCCATGTCAAAAAACTTAGTTCATTGAGTTTCAAGATCTTGCTCAAAGAAAAAAAATTCCATCTGATAATATACTTAGAAAACCAGGCCAGAAGAAATGAGTTAAATAAAAAACAGGTGACTTCATCTTCCAGCTTTTTTTATAGTCTGCCTTCAGCCCATATTATTGTCAGTGGCGCTTCTTCATCACACAAAGATGTAGCCAATCTCACTTCTAAGAATTGGTTCAAGATCCCTCAAGGCTTTCATAACCAGTCATAGCTTGCTTCACTGTTTATATTGCATCTTCTGGTTACAACAAGTTATGGTAATGAAATAATGAACAACATGTGAAGCTTATAAAAGCACGTTAGAAATGAAACTGATATATTATGGTGAATCACATGAAATACTGAAAGATATGGAAAACCCATGCTGAAACAGTGCCGAAGAAAATGCGGTTACATTTTGGTGTTATTTCCAGAGCGCTTGTAAATATAGATTCATATTGCAGTTTGTATTATTTGCAGTCTTCTAGTGAAGAATGAGTAGTTTTGGTTTTATTTTCCCAATTCCTTCTATTAGCTCACATTCTCCTATATATATATCTTGTTCAAATTTTCAATCGTTCATAAAATACTTATTATTCATCAACTCAAGTTTCAAATACATTTGTAGTGATTGACACTGGACGTTAATACATTTTTTTTTTTTTTCAAATATTAATTTATTTAATTAAAATTTAATTAATTAATTTCAGTTTTTTTAGATCTAAGTTGCATATATCTACCAAATAGATGACGCCAGATAAATTTTAAAAAATGAATGCAAATTTATTTATAAAAGGACTTTCTGCAATATAATGAAAAAAAAAGTAGGAATTGACTTTAAAAGATTATTTTTTTATATTACTTGGTTCAATTAATACATGAATTGCACGCGATAAATTTTCAGTGATGAGTTCTTCATTGCTGAGATTTAAATGAAATTGAAAAATAGAATACATTTTGAATTTGATATTAATGTAAATAAGAAACTTAAATTAAATTTAAAATGTAGTAATGTAAATGAATGTAATTGCAAGCCAAAAAAAAAATGGTAGGATACTTTTTCTAGAATTTTAAAAAAGAAAAACGTTTTTATAAGTCATGTGTGTGGTGATTACAGGAACATAATATAGATATTCATACTAGAATTTGATAACCAGTACGTGAAAAGTGAAGTGAAATTCATGATTAAATTTCATTTTTTTAATTTTTTATTCTTTAAACTTGCATTTAAAAGAGCTTTACAAAAGAGCTTGTTTTGAAATGTCTTAAATTTTAAATTGGGAATTGAAAAATGCAGATGTAGTATAATATTAATATAATATATATCTTTATGAACAAATTTTAATTGAATAGGAAATACAACAATAAAAAAAAAGGAACAATTATAAACATATTATCTGAAAAATGTTCTCTAAAATTGAATGAGATATTTCATTGTCCTAAAGGTATTTTTCAGATTAAATAAAAAAAAATAGATATAATAAATTCTTCTTAAATTATTAATCAGATTCAATATCATCAAATATAACAAAGATGCATGCAAATAAAAAATTCATTGAAATCAACTAAGTTGGATAAATTCATATGATATAAAACTATAAAAAAAAAAAAAGTCCCATCTACATAAAAAATTATAATTTTAAAATTCATAATTATTGTTTTATTATCTATTATTTTTAATTGCTCATCCAATAAAAGTATATGAAGAACATTTTTATTTAAAATAAATATAGAAGTGAAACATACTGTAAAGGGGCTTCAGTTGAATATAAGTAGAAGTTTATGTATACTAAAAACAGAAAAAAATTATTTGAAAAAATAAAATATATTTCACAATTTTTTAAAAAAATTTATGGCTTAATTATTTAACTTTGTACAAAAAGAACTGAACTTATTGAATAATGCCAACATACATATTTATATATGTATGTTGGCATCATTCAATAAATTCAGTTCTTTTTGTAAAGTTAAATAATTAATTACATAATTTTATGTATATAAATATGTATGTTGAATGAATATAATCAATGAATGTAAAACTATATTATAGTTTTAATGCTACATACTACTGAAAATGAATGACACCTAAATTATCATTTTAAAAACATATTTATGATTTTTAGTCTAGAAAGTTGATTATTTTTATAACATATTAAATAATAAATGTATTAAATAATATTTTTCCAATTTTTGCTAACACTTAGGGAAAATATTCGCTAATTGCTAAAAAGATAAAGAACAACAATCAAAAAGTGATTAAATTCATTAAAAAGTTCTTTTTCTTGAATTAATTAGAAGATTGATTTGAATAATTATTTTTAATTCAGTTTTTTTAATTTTTTTAGGTAAAAGAATTATCAAATATAATGGTTGTTATATTTAAAACCATTTTCCTTCAAAAAACTTTTAAAGTAAAATACAAATAATTAATTTTATATGTTAAAAATTAAGTAAGAGTTTATTTGTTTTCACAACATGCTTAAACGATAAAATAAATTCATGCTAATGCATAATGTTTCATTTAAAAATTTAAATATAATTTGATAAAAAAAACATAATAAGCCACATAAAATAAGTAAATAATATTTATAATATTCAGACATTCAAAAATACTCTAAATAAAAGGAATTTTAAGCTTTTATTAAATATCAATTTATTTTCTTTAGTGAGTTTTAAGACAACTCTAAATTTTTGCATCATAAAGTGTACTAATATATTGTTGTTTTTTTAATTAATTTTACAGGCAAATTGAGTTTTTAAAAATTGTTCATAATATAATGGTTATATTTACAATACTGGAAAAGTATTATGAAGCTTTAAAAACAAAAAAAATTATTGCAATTAATTTTATCATCGTTTATTATCTTGAAAAATAATAAACCCTCTTCAACACCCTTTTTTCCACAGTTTAATTCCATTGGAAATTTGGAAATTTTTGACAGACAATTTTCGATTTTGTCCTTGAAATCACTGTAGTGTATTATGAGTTTAAATTTAAAACATCAAAATTAATGTTAAATATTACAATCATTATTTTAGATAGTCATTAATAATATTATTATTACAAAACACATCATGAGTCACTGTACCCAAAATTTGCATATTAATGCTTCACGGATGCTATTTGACTACACAAAAAAGGAAAAATATTATTATTATTATTATTTTTGTAACATAGAAATTTCAAATCTTTTCATCCTATTTTTAAAAATGAATGTATAAAATTACAGAAAATTGCAAACTTTATAGTTTTTTTTCTTTATCATAATTTCCAATTTAAGCCAATTAAAAGGCATTGTTCAATTATATATATATATATATATATATATATATACAGAATCTCTGCGAATTATTAATTGAGTACTTCTAGAGTACTGCTACAGTACTACTATAACTTCGAGTTATTTAGTAATATGCAATAAATATGTTCGTTGGCATCATTCAAAGTGATAAATTAAGCAGTTTATATTTAATTTGCTAAAGTGAAAATAATAACATGAGTGGGGATTTTTGATCCATTTTTGATGATATATTTATAGAAAAAACATGTATGTTTGAGGTTATCAACAATTGCCGTTTTACAAACAATAGAAATTGTTAAGACTTATTTCCTGATGAATTTTGACGGATTCACATATCCATATGTATATATATTTATATATATCCTATATATCATATATTCATGCCTTTATATATGTCCATATATATCATATGCATATATTTCATAAATAATGTATGGATGGAGCAAAAAAATATTTATGCTTTTATTTATGGCACATTTATTCTAATAATTTAATGATATTTAGAATTTTTATTTTTTGTACATACTTGGATTTTCTCAGTTCTATTCTTATACATAGTTGTCTATATAGTTATGCTGATAGAATTACTTTAGATAATATAAAAAAGTATTTCAATAAATGTTGCAAATGAATTCTACTCCATTTTATTAACATATTTTAGAACTATTCATTCAGTCATTAAATATATTCCCAAAAGTAAATAAACATAGTTTTTGTTGTTTATCTTAGCTATAGTAAATTTAACAATAAAAATATTTGCTGTTATTTATTTCAATATACTGATATCTACAGATTACTCGGTTTCGAAGAAACCAAAATAAAAGTACTTACTCATTCCTATAAATGTTAAAATTAAGAAAAGTATAGTAAGTAGAACATTCAAAGGAGACATGTTTCAACGCTTTTACCAGAGAAGAGACCAGATTTTTAATGGACGGAGAAAGATGCAGCTGCAAAAATCCATTTGTTACGGAGAAACGCACACCGCAGCCTGTCTTTTTTAGATGCAGTAAACAGAAAAACCTCGATGATGATAAAAAAAAAAAAAAAAAATACAAACAAAGAACTTGTTTTTAGCAAGATAGATGTTTGCTTAGATTTTAAAATACAGTTTCGAGGTACAAAGAAGTGAAACATGAAAAATATATCTCTTGAAGTTAATAATAAGGAATTTATTAAGTCTTTAAATATTGCAATCGTCGTTTCTTTCATTTGTGCTTATTTTTTGCATTCAATATTATCATTTTAGAGTAGTTATTTTAATGGATAATTTCAAATATAGATCAATAGTAAATAAATGACGATACATTAACTTTTTAATATAATAAAATAATCTAATAATAATAATAATGATCTAATGTTATAATTAAAGTTAATAATCTAACAATCGAATGTTATTTTCAATTAATAGTCTAATGAAAAATAATATTAATAATCTAATGATATTTAATGTTAATTATTAATAATAATAATCCAATATTATTTTTTAATTTAGTTCGATAAATTAAACCAACATTTATTTAATATAAGGAAAAGATTATTTTATATTAAGATAGCAACAAAATTATAAAACAGACTATTATTGTTAATAAACTTGTAGTTTTTATTTTTACGGTATTCTGTGAATAATTTAAATAGATTGCTTTTAAAAATTGTAAAGATAAAAGATTTTATGGTATCTACATTCTTCTTCAAATACCAATTGTTGAGTTAATTCATTTAAAGCCGCATAATGCCTATTGCTTAATTATTTAAAAATGCTGTCATCTATAAGGATTTATTCGTTTAAATAAGCATTTAAATGTTAAATTTTATTGAATTAAGAATATTACTGATGCAAAAATTAGCTGAAAAATTATTAAAACGCATGTGATATGCGTTTTAATATATTGTGTCAAGTAAATTTATTATTTCAGAAATTTCTATGCACATTTAAACACTTGCCATAAAATATTATAATATGTTACTTATTTAATGATTGTTTATTTAAGGAATAATCACTTTCTGTTTGTTAAGGATTAAAATTCTATTGATTAAATTATAAAAGTTATTTTTTATTATGCAGTCTTCATTTGGAAATCATATAACATTTCTATAATGAATAAAAAAAAAAAAAAAAAAAAAAAAAAAAAAAAAAAAAAAAACGAAAAACATTTTTTTTAAAGACTTCGATTTATTTTTAAATTAAATTAAAAATCTTCATCTTAGAAACCTGAGGAGGTCTTTTCTAAGGAAAATTATGTAAAGAACCCATAAAATATGTGTTATTATTTCTTAGTAAGTCTTATTAAAATATAGTATTTAGATGGTGTACTTTAAAGATTACAAGACAGTTTCTAATTTCCTTTTATTGATTAAATTTTTCATCTATAAATGCAATATTATGTTAGTTGCTCATATATCTGTACAATTTATTGAAATCTGATTTTCATTTGAATTGTTGACATGCCATACATATGTGATTGGTTCAATTGGGACTTACACATGATTACTAACGTATGGAATGACCCTGTTTTAATTATTATTTTCATTTCTGAGTAATACTCTCAGAAGAAGAAGAATATTGGAGTGCATTATTAATACAGCTAAATAGCAAATCAGTGCAATGGATTAAATTTTTGTAATCATCAAAAATCTAGAGCTCCGCTAAATTAATTCTAATAGATGAGGATTTAAGACAGTTAATTTAATGCTATTTGGATTTCATCTGTTTGAAATTCTGAACTTTTCTAAGATAACGTAATTTTCTGCCTGTAAAAAAGTCGAGAATTCTCGGGTGGGACTTTTTTTTTTTTACGGAAATATTCGGTAAAATATAATTTGTAAAACATGCTTTTATATGCTTTTAAAAAATACTTTTATCCAATGACAATAGATGGCGCTGCAGTTCTACGATTATTTATCATTGATGACTTCTCAATCCATCAGCATGAACTCACATTGAAATTAATATGTTAGTAACCCTTTTCCCCTGCCGTTTATTTCATCAACATTTTAACACCATTTTGCATTCTGGAAGAACGAAATAATTCATTTTCAGAAATTGGCCTGTTAAATTCTGTCGGAAATTGAGAATTGCATTTATCTGTTTATCCATTTGATTTTTTATCAAGTTTCCCTAGTTGTATAGGTTTTTTTAAAAATTTAGTTTTTAGTAAGTTTAGTAAGTTTTTTTAAAATTTTGACTTCAGGTAAGTCACCTGTATCTGTATTTATTTTCTATTTTAATTTCTAATTATATGTTTTCATTAGTAAATTCATGTAATTCAAGAAGGAGCTACAGTTTGAGTGGGTATACTTAGATTTTGGTATGGCAAACAGTAATGCAAACCTCAATCTTATGAATTACACCTTCGCAATCCACCCTTCCGAAGCAGATCTTAATTTCATATCTCATCGGGACATCCTTTCAAATTTACAAAATTTCATATCAAAAGGGCGCTCGTTGCTTTCACATTGTACTTGCAAAGGTACATCCAAGAATACTCAAAGATAACATAATGCCAAAAGCTACTACTTTGAATTAAATGCGTATAATTAGACAAGGCAAGCTAATCTTATCTACTACTCATTTCGTTACCAAAAGAACTGGCAAACACGAAAGTGATAATAGGCGTTCCAGTTAATGCATCGATTTACCTTCAAAATATTTCTACGGAATTTCTACTCCACGATATCCTGACAGTACGGTAATTTTGTGCACACTTTAGACTGGGACCTATAGTTTAATGTGGATTCCGAACCAAGCAAACATCCATACTAACTCCAGGATTCGAACCTGATTCCTGTGGTACCAAAGGCCAGAGCCGCTAGCCAATTGGTCATCAGACACAAATTCAAAAAAAAACAATTCGTGCAAATGTTTGGAAATAATAAGGGAAGTTAATTTATATGGTGTTATTGAATTAGTGAAGATAAAAAAGAAATGTTGCTTTCCAATGCCAAGTATTTTAATTTGAATTTATATGCCACAATATCTTCTGCAGTGACAGATATGTAGGAGATTCAGTGATATCCAAAGTGCAACATAGGATACCTGAAACTCTGCATCAATATTTTGCCACTATTATTCGCAACAAATATCGCCAGGAGTGGCAGCGATTGATTGAATTCTAGCATGTATTGGATATAAATGTTAAACTGTTCATTATGAAATGATCCTGTAATCCTCTATTAAATTGTGATGCAATAACAAATTTTAAAAGTATGTTTTATTTTAGCCATATAACATTCGATATAACTTTTCCATTTTCCCATTTGCTTTATTTCACAATAAAAAGCTTTATATTTTTCTTAGAAAAATGTTCTTATAGTATATTTAATATCAACTTTTATTTTCCTTAATAATTTTAACTTTCAATTTCTAAAAAATGCTACATTTAGCAACAATGTTAGATTTATTTTGCAAGAAAGAAAGTTTTTAAATGTCTGATTGTCCACCCAATTTACTTTACTAGGTTTTTGTATACATTTGTTAATTTGTACAAAATTAGGAGTTTTTATACGGAAATATGTATTTTTTAAATGCAAATAAATGAAGGCAGAATATGACGAAAGTCAATGCTGATGTCACAAAATGTTTCCTCTTCCCTTTTTCAGTTCATAAAAACAAAAAAATTGCTTTTTAGATTAAGAAGAAATTTTACTTTTATGTTAGCAGATGATAGTAAAAAATATGAAATGGAATTTTTTTTTAGATTCCGAACATACACAATATAAATATAAGAATTACACTTTGTTATACGCAATATGATACAAAACTTTCGCTTCTTTTAATTATATATTCAAATGGAGACCCACACATACTCACACAGTTGAGTCAGCAAAGAAAAAATAAGTCAGAGAAGTGTAATAACAGCCATGATTTGGTTATAACAGTACAAAAACCGGTTCACAAACAAATTAGCTAAATTAATTGTGACAAATTATATTAACACATTATTTTGAAAAAGAAAAAATAAAAAGATTTAAAATGTTTAAATCGTTTATTATCGAAAAAAAGTTCATTAATCATTAGTGGGTGGATATTAATCTCATCGTTTTAATATTCTTGTTACAAAGAATTTTTTAAAAAAGAAATTATTAAGGCAATGGATCGTAGTTAAACTGATTTTAGGCAAACTTCAAAAAATAGGTACATTTTTTCCTTCTGCCGTTCAAAAATTAAATAATTTTGCCATATTTTTAAAAATATATATTAAATTAAATTAATAACAAATTAAATTGCAGGTTAGTTTTCAAAAATAATTTAAATTAAATGTATGTTAAAATTTAAACATTGATTAACTTTACTTTTTTGCCATTAACATTTGATTTTAACTGGATTGACCTTGTATGCCAAGTATTTTCAATAATTTGTTGCTATTTAAAAAGCACTTCGATGCATCATTTTACCAATATGGACAATCCAAGATAGAAGCTAACGGCTGCTGCGCAGCCACAGAGCTTCACCAAAACTCAGATCATCATCATTTTACCAGATAAAGATTTTTTAATTTAATTAATATTAGGATTCCAATTACATGCTTTAATGTTTTTACACTATAAAATTATATTTGTTTTGATTTTGATCATATTTGCTTCTTTAAATACATGAAAAATTTGTCTAGTGTAAATGTGTCTTAATTACTAGTAAATATTATGCATTTTGAAAGCTATATTTTCTATAATAATTAATGAACAAATTTCTAGAAACTTTTCCTTTGTGTCACAAGAAAAAAAAACCGAGATATCCTTTTCAATTGATCAAATACATTTTTTATATGCAGAAAAAGTTATATGGTACTTTTTTATTGGTTTTTAATTCAAACATCATTATTTTAAGAAAAAAAAATTGTGTAAATTTTTTACCAGAAGTATTCTAACTTTCAGTATTTCGCACACATTATAAATTACAAAATAAGAAAATTGCATATAAAATATTTTTAACTGATCATTTTTGCAACTAAATCTTTATTGTTTAATTGGCGAAAAAAATACAATTATTTTATATTTATGATTGTCAGTAAAAGTAATGAAATTCGTATTCATTATATTTTTATTTAATTATCAAATTGATGAAGATCAGACTTATAGAACTTGTATATTTATCAGATTTATCACAAGAATAATTTCAATTATTATTGTTATCTTACTAATTACTAATGAAATTATTGTTTAGTGTAAAATAATAATTGAAAATGAAATAATTTAAATTAAATAACTGGGCATGCTGTTAATATTATTTCAGCGAAGATGCATGATTATATTAAGTTAAATAATTGATGAGTTTTAAATTGACTATATTTATTAATAATATTATTAATAACTAGAGTTGATACGACATTACTATTAAATACAAAATCTATTTCTGTTTTAAAGGTTAAATGGCATATTATTATTCACACAACATACTTCTTAATATACTTAATAGATTTACAACAAATGATGGCACAACATTGTTATTTATTCAAGATAACTGGAAATGAATTTCAACAAATATTAAAAACAAAAAAATAAACTATTAAAATTTCAAGTAAACATTTTATTGTTTTATATATATTACAAGTTGTAATAGGATATAAAATAAGAAAATAAATATGATTGAAAATCATAAAAATATTTTTTTATGATAATCTGACATTTTTAAAGAAGGCAGCTATTTTGATATTTTTGAAGTTGAAGATCTTTTCTTTAACCGAAGAAGTTGTCGAGTACACTGGCGGCATCATCGAAAGCATCTTTCAAAGAAAAGAAAACAGAGATCAAAATCGAATTCGAATTAAATATACGCTGCAAAATTTAAGGTAAAACTTACTTAAGTGTAAAATTTATAAATAAATTTAAATTAAAACAGAAAATTTGCATGAAGCTTTTCATAATACACCTGTTCATTTCATTTTGCGTTATGTTGAAATAGTGCATAATTAAAAAAAATTATAATTAAATTTTTTCATGTAGTTGTTTGGATAAAAAAAATGAAAATAATTAAATAATTTGGTTTTTAAAAAAATGTTTCCGGAAGTCGATGACGCCTGCTAAATATTATTTAACAAGAAATCTAGAATAAATTGCTTGTTTTCATTAAAAACTGTCTTGATTAATTGTTTTTTTGAAAATAATTATTAAAAATGTATAAATCAGTCATTATAAAATACAACACAGCAATGCCCAAAAATTTCAAAGTAAATAAACGATTTGTTTATGATAAATAAAAAAAGTTTAATTTTTATACACAGCTTATTAAGATATTAAATGAACTGCGGAATTTAACAGTTAATAATTTCTCTTTCTCAAAATTATTACATATTTTAATAATGTAGAATAAATATATTAGGAAATAATATACTTACTGCCATTGTGACCAGCTGTAATACAAATTAGAAATATACGCAATTAGAAGGATGCTTTCATGTATGATAAATATAAATTTAGTGAAGTATTTTGTGAGTTATTGAATATTTTATAAAGATCTTTAAAACGAGTTAGTTCAAACCTTTAAAAATGAGAATTGCTTTGACTTTTTACTACCTTTGAAAATATTTAATATCGGAATCTTTTCAATTCAAAAGTTATATTTATTCTTCATTTATATTTCTAAAATAAATTTTTAATCATTAATAAATTGAATTTGAAAGTAGTAACATAATAACTATAATTTATTTTTATATAAATATATGCTTTTAGTTATTTAAAATTACTATTTCTTTATAAAGATTAATAAAACATGTTTTGTTTTAGGATTATTATGATTGTTGATATTTTTTGTGCAAATTGAATAATAAATGTGTTTTAAATTACTGAATTTATATTGAAAAAATTAATTAATTTAATTAATCGATTTTAAAATGTATTCATAAGACACGTATTTAAGTATTCCAAATATTTTACAAAAAAATTTTAAAAAATTTACACTAACAAAACTTGACGAATTAATTTAGAAAATAGTGGTAAGAAAAGGGTCTTTTAAATTAAAAGAAACTATCTGGTCTTTACTTTGATACTAATTTTACATGATCTTGTTATGTTTAATTTTTTACTCTTATAATTTCACGTTTGTATTTTTTATCAACATCTCAACGAATTTTCTCATTTTTAAGAAGTTAATTAAAATAATAATAATACAAATAAAATTTTAGTTTTAACTAACATAAAAAACAATATATTTTTATAAATTCGTATAAATTATTACTTTTATTACTAAGTTTGTATTATATTTAATTGCTTAATTTCAATAATATTAAGCATTTTGATTCTGGGGATGTATGAGGACCCACTCTCATAGATGGGCCATCACACAATTTTAAAATTTCTGATGTGGTGGACAAATCTCTGATACGACCACACAACTTCTATCACCCCTAAAATTCTTTCTCTCTCAAACTGCAGTAATAGTGACATTTCCTTCGGCTGTGGCTTAAAGACATTTATGAGGATACAGAGCACCTCAAGTTGACTATTTTTGGACTAGGTAGAACAAACAATAGCGCCCTCTACTGACCTTATGTAATTCGCAGTAATGCTATAATTTAACCATTTGCATGTGTGCCTTTACACAACATTTCAAGCCAAGTTTCCTTCTCGCGCTCTCTCTACTTTTTATTACAAAGATTTTAATTATATTATAAAAAATATAAAAGTTTTTATGATCAGCAGTAATAAAAAATATTTTTAATTATATTAGATATCATTTTAAATCATTTTGCATTTGAATAAGTTTTATTTTAAACAAAATAACATTTTTTGGGGCATCTTAATTAGGTTATAAAATATATGAAAATTCTTACGTTCAGCTGTAAGAAAAATATAATTTTAAGTAAAAAGTGGTAAAATAAATCTAATAAATGTATAAGCTAAAAAATATGTACACTAAAATATTCTAATAAAGAAAAATGTTTTCTTTGTAAAGTTTGAAAAAATAATTTTACGATTCCATAATTAATAAAATAATTTAGTTAATTAATTTTACAATTTAATGAAATAATTTACAATATTTAATAATTATTTATTAAACATTATTATAAAAATATTTTTATATTAATTATATAATTAGTTGTAAGAAATATTTTTATTAAAATTATAAAAATATTTTTACAATTAGTTTTTACATTAGTTATCTTAATTATATTATAAAAAATATAAAAATTCTTACGTTCAGCTGTAAGAAAAACATCGTTTTAGAAAAATGGTAAAATAAATCTAATCATTGTAAAAGCTAAAAAATATTTATACAAAAATATTCTGATAAAGGAAAATGTTTTATTTGCAAAATTAGAAAAAAAAAAAATATTTTTACAATTAGTTAATTTATTAATTGCTTGAAATTTTAGATTTAAAAAACATCCATTTAATTCATTGGATTTATATCAAACAACACTAAAGAAATACTACCAAAAAATGAATATATATTTATCGATAAATAATTTGATATCATGATAAGTTAAAAAAAAATTAAAAAGTATTCAATTAAAGAATTAGTGATTAAATAAAACATTTTATGTTAAAGATAGAACGAAATTAAAATAAAATTTATTTTTGGCATATATATGTATTAGAAAAATTCAAATTAGTTGTACATTTTTTAATGTCTTCAATTACATTTAATTATTATATTTAATTAAAAAACATTATTATTATTTTAAATATTTGAAACAAAGTGGAATATATATTCTTACCAAAAGCTAAAAATGAAAAAAAAATGTGTTAGATATAAATATAGATTAAGCTGTAAAAATATAAATATAGACATTTTTCAATACATTATTAAATGTTTAATCTGGTCACAAATTGTTTTAAAGTACATATTCTTTAAATTAATTTTAATATGTTATTTGTCAATGTCATTAACTGTTAACTGTCGACATAATATTTTCCTGCCGATCATAATTATCATGCCTGGACTATCGTTATTAGGCCAGAATGGTTAGGTGTTATTATCCATTATTTGATGAATTTTTAACCAAACTTCATTCGGTCAGAGACCAAACTATACACATGATTAGCTTGTAATGGTTTGGAATATTATTGACTAGCATGCATTAGAGAATATTATCTTGGTCAGATAGATATTGAAAGGATAACTAGATCGAACGCTATAGAATTTATTTCAAAAAAGTTTTTGGAATATATCAAAAGAGAAATATCTATTCTTTTTCCACCTCATGGTTGCTAAATGAGTTACAATGGCAGTTTTTAAAATAGTTCTAGTCTTAATCTTTGTCAAGGAATCTCACAAATTAATGAACTATGTTTCAAAAGAGTGCATTTCAGTCAAAGTAAAAGCTATCTTTAAGTCACTTATTAGGGTGAGTTACAGATAGGAATTTTAAGGATAGGGATTATTAAGGATCTTTGCATCACAATAGGCCTGGTTACCCATAAATTATTGATAAAGATTAATCATGTGTTGCTCTGAGGATCTCTTTGTCATCAACTTCTATCCCTTCAGGTTGACAGTTTCTTTCTTGACGCTGTTTTCTGTCACTGTTCTCCATTTCTTGCCAACATCATTGAATGATGGCTATACAAACATAATAGATCTTTGATAGATAATTCTTGGTTGCTTCATATATTTTGATAACAGTCTGTGCCTGAATACAAACAAATCTGCCTGTAATCAATTGTTGCACTGAATTATTATACTTGTTTAATTATTTATGGACATATTTGACTCTTAAGTTATAGTAGTCCTAATCAAAAATTATGACAGTGAAATTGTAATGTCAAAGTGACTAATATTTTAGTTTATAACACTTTTTACTAATAGCATAAAGTAGAAAAGCGTCTATTTTTACAAGATATTCTACTGCTATTTGACCTGTTCAAATGTCTACATGATTATGCCGAAGTTGCGATTCAAAAATAAGTAATCTGAATTTGTATATATACAGGGTGTCCACATGAAACCTCTCGGTTTTCAAATGTTATATTCAATTATTATGTTTAAATATAATTATTAACGTTAAAATATAATTTTTGAGATTACAGGAATAGACAATGCATGTTATACCAATATATCAGTGCTTGAATCTGTGATCATTGTTAGTTACAAAGAATCAGATTTAACTACTTCGTTATGAAGCTTTATTAGAAGAAACATTTTGTGAAGGACAAGGTTGATATCCATAATAAAAACAAAAGAATCGATGTTTCAGGACATCTGAAACATATTACAAATGCACGAGTTTAATAGGAAATTTTCCCCATCGATTGGCAATAACTTTATACGTCAATAGATGTAAGTGAATATAAAATAGAAACATCAATGGAGATAAATAAGAATAGAATGAAGATATAGATCATCAACTTTCTCATTCGACATTATTATGTTTCTTCACTCATTCTGTTCTTGTAATTTTTACTGCCACTTCTGAAATTCATAGTAAGGAAATCATTCCAAAGAGAATAGTAAAAGATTTTGCTGTTTAGATAAAATATTCTGTACCTATTTCAAATACATTCTTCTTTTCTGTAGAATGTTATTAAATGCTTTATTCTAACTGCTGTAATCCTGAATACTTTTTGCAAAAACGTTTACTTTTGAAAAACGAAATTAGGTAACAGTAAAATTTTAATATTCAACAAGGATTTTTATAAGATAAAATAAAGAAAAATGCACAAATGAAAGACGAAACTACATAAGTGTATACATATAGTACAAAATACCTATTAACTTATGTAGTTATACCGCATTATTTATAATGAGTAAATAATCAAACTGACAGATAAGTTCACAGTCTTCGTACGGCTACAGCGCCAGTTTATTTACTGTACCACTAACCAGTTGACAGATAAACGCTTTAACAGTTTAAAACCGTCTAGAGTTTACAAACTTGATTTCTCGAGTTTTGAGCATCGTTGAGGTTTGACCAATTAACGTCCTATTCATGATCTACATACTGTATAGATATCAATCGAGTTGTAGACTGACGGTTACAGCTCTCATATAAGAAATGTATTGAGATAAAATATTGAAAAGGTACTTCATAAGTGCTACAAGAAACTTACCAAGACCAAAGAGGGCTGCAAATGCAAGAGCATAGAAAGCTTGAGAAATCATGATGAATCTGTTCTTTGTTGATAGAACTGTATTAGGATTGCAAGAATGTAAGCTTTATATATTAGTGAAATTGATGATTGGATTGAATGTTACAAAATCATAAAAGTATTAATGGGAAAAACAGGTTTTAAGTATAAATAAAATTCTAGATCATACTAGTTTTCCAAACAATTTCCTCGAGTTGAGATTTTTTATTTGCGTTATATTTGCGACGCGATACTGTAATAAATTGTGTTTTTATTACTCATTACATAGACACTTGCTCTTTTTCCAAGTTTGAGACATACCATTTCCCCCTAAAAATTATTATAAAAAAAACTGTTTTTGTAAAAAAAAAAAAAAGTTACTAAAAAGTTAAAATCTATATAGATATTTCAAGAAATTTTTATAAATTATCTATGATGACAGACATAAATGTCAAGAAATAGTATGTTAATGCATTTTTTTTGTAGATATCTTCAACATAATGTTTTTAATGTAGCACAGATAAAAGATAAAACAGATCTTTGCTGTGTAACCAACTGAGAGAAAAAAAAAGCACATAAAGCAAAGTAATAAAAATTTTAAACTAAAACCACAAATATTCGACGAAGAATTTAAAAAAAAAAGTTATTTGTTACAA
>BPLR01016167.1:0-54646 GCA_021605095.1 Caerostris extrusa | reverse complement strand
CACAGTTGCGCTGGACTGGGTCTAGATGTTGCTGTTGACCAAGTGGTATAACAAACACAACCTTGGCAGCAATACAGACAGAATAGAAGAAACCAGAAGTTTTTATGTGGCCTACGGAGTAGTTTATCATGAAAATTTTTCCACAAATATCGTTCATTACATTCTTAGCACACTAAAAAAATATTCCCTTAATGGGAAATTGTCAAGAGATTAATGAAATCCACCAAGCTAACCTGATAAGATCAAGATGCATCATTGGGATTATTGGAAATTTCTTTTCACTTGTTTAATATGCGCATATCTTGTGCCTGTTTAATAACAGTAAATTATTTATTTAGATTTAATTCGGTGGAAACTATAAGAATATTTTGTTATTGTCTAAAGATATAGATTCCTATCAGATTATCTAAATCACTGTCTTAGACAATTTGGTGAGATTTTCTGGTTTTTTTCTCATGCCTGAAATAAATACAGAGGTCTGATGGTCAGTAACTAGCGGCTCTCTGGCGTTCAGTGCCACAGATTTCGGATAGTGCCGCGGATGTTTGTAGTGGTTCAGAATCCACTTTTCAACAGTAGGGTCCAGTTTAATATGTCTATAGAGCTTTGGGCTGAGTACTCTACCCCGTAAAAATACCTGTCTCGAAGCCTGCCAGTAGACAGGCGGCCTTGACCTTATGGGGTTTGTTGTGCCAATGAAAAGGAAGAAGAAATAATAAAAGATAGTTTCTTCTGAATATTCCCTCAAGTTTTTGTTTTCCATATCCTTTAAGACTAATATCCAGAAGTACAAAATGGAACATAATATCCTTGATGACGCTTAAAAAAATAGTTATGTATAAAAATATATAAATTTTTTTATTCTTCAGTCACCAATTTAAATTTTTATACTGTATTTGTTAAAATAATCTTCATTGATTACTTTCAATGAAGGAAAAATAAAATTAAAAAATTACATTTGATAAAAATTATCCTTCTAATCTTCTTTTCGTTCTATTGACTTATAAATAATCAACCAAACCAACTCGTGGTCTCACGTAGAAACAGGGCACCACATGCAATTGTAGCATGCCAGAAAGCAAAAAGAAGACAGAGCAAACTTGGGGACCAATTTACCTCTAAAGTCCTCCCGAAAGGAAAGGGCTTCTCTTCATCCTGTCAATGGGCTGTTAACAGTTTGAGTCCCATTTGCAGTCTAGGAAAAAAAAAATCTATCAGCTTATTAAATGAGAATTTGCAACATATTTATATTTTTTAAGTAGCAGAGTTTAAATTTTCTTTATTGGTTAAATGTATTCCCTTCTCCCTTTAAAAGGTATAAAAATTCTAGAAATAAGTCGTAGTTGGTTAGTTTAATTGTTATAAAAAATAAAGTGAAGGATTTTGTAATAAATATTTCTCCAACAAACTTTAATCTTGACCAAAATCATTTTAATTAAAAAATAATAATAAATAAACATTCCCCAATATGTATAAATTAAACCGAAAATATGCAAATTTCAAAGAAAAATTAAAATCTGCAAACTTATATATATAGATATTTTTTTATTTTTTAACGTTCAAATTCTATTTATTTTAAATATATTACTGAGAAATAATTAGCCAACAATAACATTAAATTAAGGCTATAAAATTAATTATTTTACTAATTTATTTTTCAAAAATATTAGTCTTAATCGGATTAAATTTGAGAAAGAAGATTTACTATACACGGTTTTATCATATGAAATTCAATTATTACCAAAAAATATTCTGCAACAAATTTAATCGCTGAATCGCCAAATGTGAAAGCAAACCTCAGTCCAACAGGTGAGGGAGCCCGCTGTGACGTCACGTCCCGGTTTCATAAAAGACAGCCAGGTGTTGAGCGGAAGGTGTATTTACTGCTTTTGCGATAAAATACGGATGGAATAAAATGATTCACTGGAGTTGTTCTCTTGCCCTCTTTGAACTTTCAACCAATAAAAAAGAAAAGCATTGACGGATTTAAAAAATATATAAATATAAACACTTTTTTTTGAGAGTATTTCTCATCACAGATACTTTAAAAGTTTTTATCTCCCTTTACAAAAAAAAAATGTGATGAAATTATGTTTAGATTCCTAAATGAATATGTTTTTCCTTGATTTTTAAAAGCGATAAAAAATAAATTTTTATATCAAGATAAAAAAAATTAAATAAATTGTGAAAATGATTATGCTATCACACTATAAAAATATTTTTCATATAAATTCATGATGCACTTTATCTTCATTATATGTTTACATATTAGATTATTTTATATGCACATTAATATACAATTAAATTAATGGAATTTATTTCTATTAAACACAGTATCTACATCAAGCACAATATTTCAGAATACTAGGCATTATTTCCCACATTATTTTTATTTGTTAAAAATATTAAACAAAGAATCTAAGAAAAATCAAATTTTTAAATTTAAATTAGTAGTTAAATTTATTTATTGATGACATTTCTCTTAAAAACAAACTTTTTAATGCTTATTTTTCCCCACTACCTCACTGTAAAATTAAAACGGTTCTGTTAAAAATAATAATGTTCTTACATAAAACAAGTAATATATAAAAAAAAAAATTAAGTCAATTCCTACTTTTTTTCACTCTATTGCATAAAGTCTTTTATAAATAATTTTCCTTCATTTTTTAAGTTTATCTGGCGCCATCTGTTGGTAGATATATGCAACATAAATCTAAAAAAAAAAAAAACTAAAATTAATTAATTAAGTTTAATTACCGAATTAATATTTGAAAAAACTGTATTAACATTCAATGTCATCCACTACAAGTTTAAAAAATGTATTTGAACTTGAGTGGATGAATAAAAACTATTTTATGAACGATTGAAAATTTGAACAAGATATATATAGGGAGAGTGTGAGCTAACAGAAGAAATTAAAAAATCTAGATTCAGTTAGTATAAAAGAAGGCTCTACTAATGTACTGCAGTAGATGTTGCCAAATATACGAAAGGAGCTGTTACAAAGAATTAATATTATTTTATTGGAAGCAAAAAAAATGTTAGAAAATAGGCATTTTTAGTCTAACTAAAAGAAATAAAAATTGATATTTCTATAAAAAACTGCATTATCAGGTATAAGCATAACTTTTATAATAAAATGGGCAAATAATTCTAATTTACAAATGTTATTTTTAAAAATTACTAAGTTCCTAAAATTTTATTTTTTTTCAATTTCTAATTTGTTTTATATACAAATTTAAATCTGGACAAAATTATATTTTTCATTCATCTGGAATAGTAAATAACTCACGAAAGAAACTTGTATAAAAATCATATAAATTTGAGCTTTAATATAAATAACTTAGCGAATTTGATTTTAAAATTTGTAACAGGAAAATACATATAATTTCATATAAAGAAATCTCTAAATTATTGGATAAAATACTTCTGCAATTGTGGTGGCGCCATCTAGTAATTAAATTTGTAATAGTTGTGGATTAAATATAATCGATTATTTTTACATATTTTTAAGTACTATTATAATTAATTACATTTATTGTTGGAATTTATAGGAAGTAAATAGTTTCCGTAGCAAGCAAAATATTTAAACATTTTGAATGCATTACATCATTTTTGATAGAGAGCCTTCATAAAATATATAATAATATGTTGCTCATTTTTCTCTTAGAATTTTGCCAGAGTTTTAACTTTTCAATCTCCATTGATATTTTTCTCACATAAAATAATAATAATAATAAAGATAATTCTCCAAAGTAAAAATATATTATATTATCTACCAAGCTACGCAACTAGCCAAGCTTAATTAAAAGAATATTTTAATACTAATATTATTAATGTATTCCATTTTTAATACGCTTTTATTAGTTTTTACCTGTATCTTTGTTTTTGTAACTGAATCTTTGGGCTCGATTTTGCCCTACTTTAAGCGATCAGATTTAATTTAAACGTTGTAGACTTATCAAGGACCGACGACAATAAAATATTTTTATAAGTTTATTATCTCCCTCATGATTAGGTCGCCAGGTTTAGTGATTTTATTTTAACTTATGAAGAGCAATTTAACCCATGTAGAATGAAAGTACCTAAGACATTCAAACCTACGTGGGACAGTGGCACAACGGATAACGCGCCTGACAGGAGATTCCCTGTTCGAATCCTGGCTGTCTCGACATATCCGCATTTAGCCTTTTTGTTCTACTCACAATTAAGTTATTGTAAGAACTATAGTTCCAGTCCTCCGCACCGGGACCTCATTTAAATATTGTTTAAAAAAACACTAAAAACGCGTTTTTAGAGTTAATCAAACTAAAAAAGTAAAAAATAATTGTTAACATAAGAATAAAACGACTGACGAGAAAATGAATGTCACTGTTCTAAAAGCGTGGGGTGCTTTGAACAACATTTTTAAACTAACTTTGCATTTCGGGATGAAACTAGTGAAAAATTATAACGATTGATATCGACACCCCACGCTTTTAGAACAGTGACATTCATTTTCTCGTCAGTAATTTTATTCTTTTGTTAACAATTATTTTTTACTTTTTAGTTTGATTAACTGTAAAAAGCGTGTTTTTAGTTTTTAAACTATAATTTATTTTTTACTTTTAGTTTGATTAACTTTAAAAGCGTGTTTTTTTTAGCTTTTTTTTTTGAAAATATAATTTATTTTATAATGAATCTGAAAGTCTATATATTTTAA
This sequence comes from Caerostris extrusa, assembly GCA_021605095.1. NCBI lineage: Eukaryota > Metazoa > Arthropoda > Arachnida > Araneae > Araneidae > Caerostris > Caerostris extrusa. The sequence continues at coordinate 49,944 of BPLR01016167.1, read as the reverse complement.
ATCATGTTAATATTTTCTTAGCATATTAATTTTCAGTTACTAATAGGTAATTGCAAAAAGTAAAAAAAAATCAAACACTATGTTGCTTAGCATAATAATGATTTATCATTTTTTCCTCCGTGGTGTGAGTAGAGAGCTTCATAATTTGCTTTTCAAATTAAAATCTTCTTCATCATTGACGCAACAGGCTTATGGTGGGCCATGGCCGTTATGCCTACTGGCAGATTTCGAGACAGGAGATATTTTCCTTATACTGGATAGGGTTATCAGCGTTATGCTCAACTCTTTACAGTCATATTAAACTATCCCGGCTGTACCATGGATATTTGTAGTGGTTCAGAATCCACTTTAAGCCGTAGATCCCGGTCTCATATGACCGTAGAGTGCAATAGAGCTCAATCACACTTCTTCTCGCCCACATCATTCCCAAACTGTAAAGGGGCAACTCAGTTCTAGGCACAGTGATGAGGTGTGGTGTAGTAGTAGTAGTAGTCATATTAAACTAGGACCTACGGTTTAAAGTAGATTCCGAACCACAGCAAACATCCATGGAACCGCCAGGACTCGAACCCGAAATCTGTGGCACAGAGAGCTAGAATATTAAAATCACTGGGTTTTTTTAAATCCGTTTTTCGTATACTTTTTTTATGAGAAATATTAGTGTGTAAGTTAACTTTAACAGCACTTTAAATTCTATCCCAACAGAAAGAAAGAAAGTTATACTTCCTACTAAAAGGGTATAGATTATTTCAATATAATAATACAAATAATGTTAAAGATAATCATCGTTCAAATGATTGCCTTGTATTCAGAAATAAATTGTCAAGCTGAAATATAGTGAAAAGTTTCGACACATATTTCAATAAATATATACAGGTTTAAGTTCAGATAATCTAAATTTCATTTTATGAGCTATATAAGAAATCAGAAGCCACTAATCACAGACTTCAACTGCCCTAGGAAGTTGGCATCAGTTAGTAGCAGACTCAGAACTAATCATTACAGAGGGATGAATATTCTCCCAGACAAGACCAGGGAATACATCCCCTGCAGAAACTGCCCCAACGCTTTCCTAACACCTAAGCACATTCTAGAGTGCCCAGCACTCACTCCCCATGTTTTGCAATTGGGTATGGTGCCAATCGAGGCCAACTTGAGTGAAGTCCTGTATAGTGAAGCGGCGCCATTGCTAGCGGCCGCTATCGTGAAGACTTTTGGCTTGATCTAACTTTGATATTTATATTTCAAATCCATAAACACGATAACAACAACAACATAAGCACATATTCAAGGTATAAGTTTTATTTCACACTTAATTTTTTTATTTGTAATGCTTACTTGGCCTTGAAGGACTTAAATTCATAAATTTGTCTTATTTGTAAAGGATTCGATTTTTTTTTTTTTTTTAATTGAGAGATTTCTATATAGAAAATACTCAACATTAAAAAATTTTTTTTTCTTTTTTAGTGAGTGGATAATCATGCATATGTGTATCATTTAAGGTCTTAAAAATTTTTGGAACAGTTTATAACTTTTCAGAGCAAAGCCCAGTGATGTAACCAATACCTTTTTGTATAAAGTATATGATTCTTTCAGTTAGAATGATTGGTTCGAAATCATTCAATGTTTTTTTTCAAAAACAGTCGAGAAACTTTTCAAAATCATCTTTGAAAAGCTATCAAATAATATTCGGTAGAACTTTGGGTTATGTGGAACTCAATGGCCTTGAAGAACCCAAGTCTATTAAAAGGGTTAACACCGAACTAGTATTCTAAAAGAGTATATATAATGGAATTTCCTTTTCTTGCGATAATAATATTTATATCGCTTTTAATAATTATAATATCTTAAATAATTATACAGTTTTTAAACATAATTTTTATTTATTTATATGACTCTACCAGTACCTGAACAATTATTCGATCAGTATTTATTCCATTAGAATAATGATTGTATAAATTTGTAAACTTCACTTCTCATTAAATTAAATTATATCTCTTGAAGTCATCTAACTCTTTGGGTCATTTTTACTTGCTGATTTTTATTTATTTATTTTTTTTTTTTTTTTTTTGATAAATTGTATTCGGTTTTTTACTCTATGCCATAACGTTAAAATGATAATCGACGATGAAAACAAAACAGAAGCAAGCTTTATTATCATTCTATTTTTATTTATCCAACTTATTACAGCAACAATAAGCTATTTGCTGTCACTGGCCTTAGTTTGGAGACCCCTGTTCTAGAAGATAGAAGACAGTGGTCGCTATGCGACTAAGGTTTCGGTCTTACAATTACAAGTTAATTAATTTTAAGTTCATGGTTCCTTATTGAGTGAGTTTGAAAAATAAATTTAATTTTCCTTAAACAAATGCCCAATATATGTGGTGTATTAGAAAATTTGTGCAGCTTTACTTCGTCAATCTTGAGAAGAATTTCACATCCTACTTGCACAAAGCTTGAAAGTATCTTCAATAAAATTGACGAAGATTTTGTTTCATAGAATTATGCCGATTTCAATTATGAATTTTCCAATTTATTAGCAAAAGTGCTAAGTTTCAAAATGAACATGTAACATACAACAACATTGTTTCCCGTTCTTTAAAAGAGCATATAGGGAACTGCCAAATCGTATTGCCAGTAATATGGAGATTCAGTAGATTAATAATCTTTCTAACTAAAATCTGCTTGTCTCACGCAGGCCCCACCGTTTCCCACTTTCGTTAGAACTATTTAAGAGATCTCAGGTGCGAAAGAAAAACAATTGCATTTTCTGCTGTAGATGAACTTGGAAAATGTTTTTCCTGATGTTTTGTCGACAAATGGAACAGATTTTTTATTTTAAAATCACTATTAAAAAATTCAGCTGATGTTTTGAAAGATTTGTTCGAATTTGAATTTACTAATCTAATTTGCTACAGGTCTACAAGCACTCTTTCAAAGAGTTTTTAAGAGTAACAGAAGAGAAACCCTTCAAAACAGAATGGAGATAAAACTTCATTCTTCAATTCTTCTCGTTAAAATTATATTTGAAAACAGAAATATGTGGTGTTATAACTTTGCAATATCAACGAAGTTGCTGAGAATTAATTTTGTCAATTTATTGTGAAGAACCAACCAAAGAAGGAAGATGGAGAAACTACCGACATTTTTTTTCTGTCTTACAATTTTTAATATATAAAACATTTTATTTGCCTTCATTGAAGTTATTCGATTTATATATATAATATATATATACAAAATACCTATCTATTTCAGGTATTTTCAGTTCTAAACATGTTCTTTTATATTTTTTTTTTATACTGGCAAAGAATGTATAAAAATTTAAAATTAAACTCTGATTGTGTGGCTTTGATTTATTTTTTGTAATTAACTTTGAATTATATTATTTTGTAATTTACAAAACTGTTTGAAATGAGCAATAGTTAATAAATAATACTTAAATTACACTTGGAGTTATTATGCAACAAATAACATTTTGTAATTTTTTTTTTTTTTTTTGTTCTAATGCAGCTGGCAAGCACTAGACTATGTCTAAGATTCGTCTTCGATGCCTTGAAGCAAGCCTGCACCGACGTTACTCATTTAGCACTACCCACGAGGTGCGTGTAGCTTGAAGATAAGCAACGGACGCGGAGTAACAATACCCCCTCAACGCTCTACGATCATGTTAAACCGGAACCTACGGCTTTAAAGTGTATTCGAATCACTACAAACATCCTTGGCACCGCCGGGACTCGATCCCGAAACCTGTGGTACCGAGCGCCAGCCACTCGGCCCCCTAACATTTTGTAATAAAAATAACATTTGTTCAATTTATTATAGTACAATTAAAAAATAAACTATTAATATATTTTAAAAAGTCAAAATTTGTTTCTAATTATGCTTTTCAGAGTATATTATTATTGTAAATGATAAAACAATATGTTTTATAATAAACTGAAAATGAACGATTATTATGCCTTTTAAATTATTATAAACTGAAATATTGTAAATTTACTAACCATAATAGTGTTATTTAATAAATATGCTTATTTAGAAGAATACAAGAGTTGCGCGGTAGTTAAATGTGTTTTTAGAAGACTGTTCTTTATTTAAAATAAACAGTATATTGAACAAAATTATTTTTATTTATTGTGTTAACTTTCAAAGTTTCTGCTTAATGCAAAGAAAAGGGAAGATAAACAGATTTGGTTTTCAATGCCTACTATTCCGCTACTTTTGGAAGACATCTTAGCTACTATTTAATCTTTTCTTCTGGCAACACTGTGTTGTAGTAAAAAGAAAGCAAAACAATGCTGACAGATGTTGATTGATGAATGGCTACATGAAGAATTTTTAATATTTTCAGCTTAAACCCTTTTGATTATATTAATTACATGCAATGAAATAGTATAAAATTTCTTTTGTATTTTGGCTTTAAATTATCTTTCTTGTTTAATTGCAAATTTAATAGCACAAAGTTTTCTATCACATTTGTATCGTAAAAACATTTTCAGTTTTAAGAAAATATTGAATGAATAATAATATATGGTTAAAAAACTATAGCCACAGCTTTTAAATTTTCAAAGAATTAAACTTTTGTGCTCGTCTCTTTTCTAAACCGACAAAATGGAAGAAATTTCATTATCCGCTGATGACATACCAGATCCTTCAATTAAAGCAATGGATTTCTGTGATATATGCAGTGAAGAAATACATACTGGAGGACTTGAACAGCATTATCTCACGCACATAGATTATTCACCTCATGTTTGTAACATTTGCAATAAAAGTTTCAAGAGAAAATATACTCTTCAAATTCATTCATTAATACATTCGGGACAAAAACCTCATGTCTGCACAATCTGTAATAGAGGTTTTACTCAGAGAAGTGAGCTAAACAAACATTACCAACGCCATCTAGGTAACAAACCTAACGTATGTGATATTTGTGAAAAAGGATTTACCCAAAAGAGTGATTTAAAGAAACATTATATGACACACACAGGTAATAAACCCTATGTGTGCACTATTTGTGAGAAAAATTTACCCAGAGAGCACATTTAAATCATCATATTCTTGTCCATATCAAGTTAAAGCCTTACAAATGTAACCTTTGCACAAAAGCGTTTTACTTGAGACCAAGCCTTAAAAAACATTTACTAAAACATGCAAATGAAAATTCGTTTACATGCAATATCTGCAATGAATCTTACGAGGATAAAGCAGCTTTGCAGAAACATGTATTAACTCATCCCAAAAAAAAACATGGATGTAAAGTCTGCAAAATGGAATTTCCGACTGCACAAGAATTAAAGATCATCAAGTATACCACAATGGTGAAGAGCCATATGTTTGCAATATATGTGATAAAAAATATTTTTTGAAAAGTAGACTGAATCATCATTTACTTAGTCACAAGGATGTAAAACCTCACGTATGCACAATCTGCAATAAAAGTTTCATGCAGCGAAGTCACTTGCGAGATCACCTCATGATTCACACTGGTGAAAAGCCCCACTCATGTTATGTATGCAATAAAGAATTTATTCAGTTATCATCCTTACAAAGACATTATGCCACTCATTTTAGTGAGCATCATCATATCTGCACAACTTGCAAAAAAACATATTCACAAAAGAGTGATTTAAATAGACATATGTTGACACATATTAATGAATAATGACCTTTATTTCTTTTAGCTTAGAATTATAATGTTTTGAAGTAGAAAATTTAAATGTTTATTACTATTTAAGTTGATTTTTTATAACTTATAAATATTTATTAATTATTTAAAAAGGATAAACGAGTAGAAACTATTCATATTCTTGAATATTATACAGTAATGCTGTTTTGAATTCAGTTTTATATTTTCCTTGTATTAAATTCCATGCAACTAAAACACAGAATCTATTTTCTGCACTTTGTGTGCATAATGCATTTTATCAATAAAATCGTTAAATAGTTGACGAAGGTGATTTAAATATTTTTTTATTTTTCTCGAATTTTTATTAAAAGAAATATATATATTTAATTTTTATATTTATGTATGTAAATTACAATGTACATTCTTTATTATTACATTTTCTTGACAGATATATATTTTTCTATTTTATTTTTTTTCTTTCTCATGTGTGTGTGTATATTTTTCATGCTTAGTACATTAAAAAACAACTTTTGAGAATATTTTTGTATATATTTTAAGGAGGTTAATTATCATTTTAGTATTTATAGCTCCATGGTTTAATTATTTTTAATTCTTACTATATTAGATTGTATAAAAACATAAATATTATAGTTTAAAATAAAAATAATTTCTTAGTCATTATTTATTAGAATAAAAAAATAAATTTTCATTTGAAATGAATAAAAATTAAACTGTATTTAAGGTCAAATGAGGGATCACACACTGAAAAATTCTAATCTGAGTTGTGCAAATACCTTTTAATAAACTGAAAAAACTATATATATATATATAAATGTGTGTGTTTAATGATACTGCTTGATAGATTTAATTCTGATCTTTTTTAATTCTGATTTACAGACAAATTCGTCTATTTGCAGACAAATTTATGTAGGTTATATTCTATCGGCAGTTTTTTAAAAGTAAATTATCAGTTATGAGTTGTATCAGTTATTTATATGTTTGTACCAATCATTTATGTTTTATAAATGATTGAAATGTTAAATATGAAATAATTTGAAGGGAAATTTTAATGTTAGTATTACATTTATTTGGAGTTTATATGCTTAATCTAAAAAGAAAAAAAAATTATCATACCTGCCAATAATTTGCTGATTATAAGTTTAAAAACATAAAATGTCATGATTATAAGTTAAAAATCATAAAATGTCATGTATAGATCATAAAATATTTTTATACAATTGTAACCCCCTCTAAAAACACTACACTTATTCCCCTCTACACTTTACCTCTCGCCCCCTTGAAAAGTGTCAATGAAAACATTCTTAAAATTGTGGTGCCTAGAAACATCTTTATTCCTAAGGTAATCAGTGAAGTTTTCACACTCATAATTGTGGTGATTATAATTTCTCTGACAAATATGACAATTATAATTGTTGTAATTTTTGTTTGAATTATTTCATTTAGAATTGGAATATTAAAAACTTCAAATTTTTTGCAGTAATTTTTTTAAGTTAATTCTCGCATTTCCAAATGTAACCTTTTATTTATTTTACTTTTATTTTCTTGATATTTTCACTGAATATATCTAAATAACTTTTTTTCTGATCATGTGATCATGGTATATAAATCTTTTATTTGGCATCTTTAATGCATATGTTATTTTAGTAAAAGACTTTTAAATTTGAAAAATTTTATGTTAGATTGAGATCTTGACTCAACATGTCAAAATGTGACTTCATAGGTGTAAGGAATAAGCAGAAGCAAAAATTGATCTCAAATTTTATTGGATTGTTTTATTTTTCTATGGCAAAAATTATGATTAAAAATTATCAAATTATGAATGATTACAAAATAATTATATACTGTTGTGTATTATAGGTAGAAATTTACACTATTTTAACTAAAATATACTATAAATTTAACTATTTTTCTTGTACTGCAAGGTTGGCATTATTATTGTGGTACAGCATACTTTTATATGGAATTTTATTATATATATTTTTTTGTATAACATCCGAGTGAAGTTTTTGCATTAAGAAGATTAAATTGTATGTTACATAAAAATTTGGATATAGGGTTATTTTTTTTTTAAAATGAATATTAGTGCAAGACATTTCAAGAAACATTTTCTTCAAATTATGTCAAGATATTATTAGTTATGCTTTCAATTTGTGATAGAAGTTATACTAAGATCACTGTAAAGGACCACAATTGCTTGGTGTTTTATTAACTATGATGTTTCTGTAAATGTCATAAATTGTGTTTAGTCATTTGTATCAATATTTTATTTTTGTTCAGTTATAGATCTGTTCTTTGATATGTAGGTAATATATATATGATATCAAAAGAAATAATATTTTTCATTCTAATTGAAAATTAAACTTATTAGATTTTACAGGGTATTTCTGTGGCTTTTCTAAACCTGGTGATATAACTGCATTCTATATTTTATTCTTTTAGTAGATTCTTAAAATAAAAATGAAACCACTTAAATAAATACCTATAGTGAATATTTATTTTGGTTCTGTGTATATATTAAACAACTCATTCTATTTGCTAAGATGATAATGAGAAGATGTGAGCAGAAAATAAGTGGTCATAGACAAATTACTTAATTATCACTGTAGTGGCAATAATCACTATCAGCACTGAAGCTATTAATATTAAGCTATATGTATTAGAGATAGAAAGGTAATACAATGAATTTGAAATTAAATCATAATTAGTTGTTGAGATAACCAAAAAATTTTAATTATCTTGAACTTGACTCACTTAAAAGAGCCCTCTAAAGTTAAAAGAATAGATAAAATGTGTGATTTTATGGTACTGAAATATTCATTGTCATTGTATTTTTTATTTATAATTACAATTAATGTGTAAATATTGTAAATGTATGAATACTTAAATTTTTTTGTAATAAGCAATTCTACTTAAATCATCAAAAAAAAAAAAAAAATGTACCCGTTAATGCATTTATTTGTTTTTGCTTGAATTTTAAGATTTGTGTTTATCATTTGGTTCCTTTTATATATCATATCTTTTAGAAATATAAATTAATTTATTTGTTGAATATTTTGTGTTCTATTTTTATATTTGGATTTAAAGAAAAATATTATTACATTGCTAACTATTTTTGCTTTGTTATATCTTTTCATTTCTAGAGCTTTGTTATATCTGTTTTATAAGAGCAAACATTTAAAAAAAAGGTTCATTTTATTATTTTTTTTAATTTGCAAGATTTTCTAAAATAGTTTTAACATTCTTCTTTTCATTAATTATAGGAATTAGAATTATTTTAACAGAATAATTCTATTTTTGTTTTTGAGAATAAACAACAATACATAAGTTAATATCAACTTCGACTACTGCATGACTTTGCATTAAAATTTAATGCATCTTAATCTCTTGTTTATTGTATATTATGTTAATGTGTATTAAAAATAATTATTTTATTGATCAGTCGAAAAAAGATTTTCATAAATAATTTAAACTTACTATCCATATGAAATGTATAATTTTAGGAAAGGAGATGTCAGAAGGGATTAAAAGATTTGTAATTTTTTATATAAATATTTTATATATATATATAAGTACTGCTAACTTTTTATACCTGAAATAAATGTTTTCTCATTTCCAATGTAAAAATTCCATATTATAATAGAATGTAATTAAATCTTGTGTTCGTTTATATTTTTATTCAAATATTGAAAATATTTTTTTTTGTTAAAAAAGTATTCTATAATTAAACAAATTCTTTTTTGTTAAAAATCATATATTATAGTTGCTTTTGTAGCAGCATGTTTTCTTTTTCTGTCGGTTTGGAAACTTATTCTTAATTGTAATTTTTTTAGAACCAGTAGCAAGTTTTTAAATAAAAAAAAAAAATCATTTGCAAATTTTACTATTTTGATAGCAATTTTTTTTTAAAAATAAGTTTGCTTAAAGGTAAGTTTCGTTATACATTGCAATATATTTTTTTAGAAAAAGTAATTTTGTAAAAGTTACTATGTTAATCATTTAATTCTCTAATTATTTAGCTAACATATAATCTATCGTAATTTTGTGCTGTTGTTACACAACTTTAAACCCTTAAATGTACATAAAAAGGACATACTGAACTGTCTACCCAACATACACATTTACCATTAAGAATTTTGCAATAATCCATTTAAAAGAAATATACTTATATATCCGCAATAACCTATACCACATATAAACCTACAGGTTCGAATGCCTTCAGAGACTTATACAATTTGGAAAAGAAAAACACATATAAATGAAATTCTACTGAGCCTCAAAAGTAAAACCAATTTTCAATTTAACAAAGATAACCTATTACCGACCAATTGCATTGCTTCAACTTCTGCAAAAATATTTTGATGGATTGTACTTAAGAGAATTATTCATTTTTATTTTCTGATAAGTTGAATTATTACCACTCCAGCTTTATTCCTTTCAAAGATTGTATATACTCTTTGTAGCTAATACATCACTCAGTAATTCTCCGGTCTAGTTTAGAAATTCGACTTTATTCGTCAACATATTCTCCTTCAAGAGTGATTTTGTTCAGTTTTGGCAATCTTCTTCAAATTTCTTTTTATGTCTTCAAAAAGCCAATGGTCGCTGGGGCCAGATCTGGAGAGTACGAAGTGCGGTGAAGCAATTCATAGCATAATTCATTCAATTTAACTATAGTTTTCATCAACTTGTGACACAAGGCATTGTCTTGGTGAAACAGCACTTTTTTTTTTTCTTAATTTATACACTCAATCTATCCAATAATGACATGAATTCTCACTATTAATAGTTTTATCTTTCTCAAGATAGTCGAACGAACAAAATATCTGCGTGTCCCAAAATACGGATACCATAACCTTTTTCAATTTCCTGATATTTGAGTTTTTGGTCGCTTTGGACGACTTTCACCAGCTGCTGTCCTCTCAACTGATAATCATTTTGATTTAAGTGTGTAGTAGTGGATCCATTTTTCATCCATTGTCCCATATTGACACAAGAAATCCTTTTTATCTCGCTTGAACGGTTCCAAACAGCGCTCTGAATCGTCGACGTTGTTGTTTTCGGTCCAGTATGAGCATTGATTTTAATCTTTTCCTCGTATGTTCCACTCAGTTTACAATATCATCTTATAGACAGTTCTTTTGTTCTCATTTTACAAAATTGCATTATCAAACTACTCTGAAGTCAAATTCAAATAATTTTAAAGAACTAAATTCATATGGACCTTGGGGCATGCTGGTATCACAGAGAATTAACTAGATCACTCTCCCTCTCTAGCAATATCAATAGTAGACAATATCATTTTTCATTGGATATACTTGGTGGATCTTATATAAAAAACAACAACAAAAGCAGACAAGCAGTAACTAAGCTCAGAAATTAATTCATTTAAATAACCACAGTTCTTCTAAGAGATACTAAACCCTCTATCAAATTTCCCACGCTAATTACTTAGCAGCAAGCAATTAATTCTCACACTAATGAACTGTCACCCATTTAACCGTCTATCATCTTAACCAATCACCTGGATGTGTCATGTAGTGCGATTTTTTTTTTTTTATAAAACCAGCTACTTTGCAGAAATACTTTTATTTGTTCTATTCCATACTGTCTCGATGCAGATGTATTTTGGGTTTCATCATATTATTATAACTAATCATCTTGCGTGTCAATTAAAAGATTCTTTTTCAATGTCGAAAATGAATCTCATCATTTTCATTATGCTGATCATCATTTCGATCATCCTCAAAGCTTGAATTTGACTTCATGTTGTTTGGCATTGAAAAGTTTATATTTTCAAATGTTCAATGGGAATAAGTTGCAGTGTTGGACTTATTTTTGATTCATCTTTGCTCTTGTAAAACTAAAATATCAGTTAAAAATGCTTTCTGCATTCTTACATATGGATTATTACAGTAATCCTATTCAAAATATTTCAAATTTTTTACAATGTCAAAATTACGTTAAACCCTAAACCATCATACATTGAATCAAAATTATATTAAACTCAGAAAAAGATTTAATTTAAATAAAATAAATACATTGGTAAATTCAATTAATTTATAATTTTATTTAATTTGAATATCAGAAAAATATAAATGAACATCAATTTTTTTGTGGTTAATTTAAAATCGAAACTTAGAACTTTTCTAGAATAATTAAAAAGAACCAGAACTTATTCATGATTTTTAATTATTAGTAAATAGATTATAACTGATTCAGATAAGAGGGGAAAAAAACTCTTTGGTGTATCAATACACATATTAAAAATATTTTATATTGTGTCATCTTAAAAATTCTTTAAAGCAACGATATTAATCATTTAATATATTTTATCTCAAATTCTTTATTGAAGAAAATGCTATATTTTTTTGTGTTAATGTGTTCAAACTTTTAAATTATCTTGATAAAGAATATTTCAATTCAGTATAAAATAAAGTATTTTTCTATCCTAAGTTTTATTTAAATTTTTTTATTTGACATAGTGTTACTATTCAGTTTATAAGAGGTTATAATGAGCTAAAATTATTTATGATTGTAAACAAAGATTTAGTTTGGTTTATTGCTCTACAGCAATTTTTTTGCACACTTTAGGTTAATTACATTAGGATCTACAGTTTAACGTAGATTCAGAACCACTAACAAACATCCATGCCACATCCAAGCTTTGAATCTGAAGCCTGTGCTAGTCAGTAGGCCATCAGGCACACACACAAAAAAAAAAAGAAAAAAAATCTTCAGAAATTAAAAGTCGAAAAATCATTGTTTAATAGAAAGAATGATATTAAATATAGATATGATAGAAAAATAATTTAGTATAAGACTAATATTGTGTTATTCAAAAATATTATTTATGAGAATTAATTTAAAATTTTGATAAATAATTATATAAACAGATGATTAAAAAAGACCATGCAATTAAAATAATTTATTTTTAATCTGAAACAATGGTATATTGATAACTCCATGTAAAGCAACAATTTAAAAACTCTGCAAAATATAACTTAACATCATAGGTCAACTGTCTAATAAGTTATTTCTTATAAATTATTTATCAATAATTACATTTGTACAAGAGTATAAAAAGAAAGTCTATTTAGCTGCACAGAAAAGAAAAACCACATTACATCATTCCTTATTTTCCTGACTAAAACTCATGATTCCATTTTGATTATCAACATGAAAAAGTGCTGAGAAGCAAACCAAATTATATGAATTTTCGAAATATTTTGTAATGAGAAATAGTTCAATTAGGTTAAAAACAGCATTTGTATAATATTTTGGTATTAATAAGTTATAAGCTATGTTAGTATGTTTCTTCTTCACACTCATGAGTCCAGTGTCCAAACACCTCACAATTACTACAATAAGGACGCTCTTCTAGTTTGCGAGCACCCTGAGGTAAAAGATGGGGAACTGCTTCATCTTCAATGTACGATTCTTGCTTTGGGCAATCGTCTGTATCGTGTAAATCAAACATATCACAAATATCGCAAAACAGTCTTGGTGCTAACTTTTTTGGGGTGTCATTGCTAAAAATATGAAACGTTAATAATTAAAAAGCTGAAAACTTTAAATATTCAATAATTATATGTTTATTTGTTAATAAGATGATTTGTCTCATGAATAACACTTAAATAAGTGACTTTATATTTCATAATTTAAGAATAATAAAGATTCTGAAATAGATGATATAAATATCAAAATGACTTTAATTGTTCTTTAATAATGCATTTCCATTTTAAGTTGCTCTAATAATAATAAATTGCAAAACAAATGAATAAAAAAATTTCTCCAAATTCCATGCTTAAAACTATAGTTTTAAGCATGGAATTTGGAGAAATTTTTTTTTTAAAGAAAAAATAAAATCTGAATATGAATATTTTAACTGCATTAGTTATTAAGTAAAATATGAGTAATTTGTGTTCAAATAAAATTGATAAAAATTAAATATATTTATTAAGTACAAGATCCCAAATACCTTCTTTTGTATTTAAATGAAAATTAATTAACATCAATTTCTTACTGTGGACAGTAATTATAAGATATTAATTGTTAAAAATTAAGTTAATAAAATCTAATTATAAATATAAAAGCATGCAATGCAAGCCATGCAGATTATCTGGACATGCAAATTTATAATAAAGTCAATAATAATTTTCATAAAAAAAAATGTTGATTGCTCTTACAATATAAATAATTGAAAACTTTTAATTTTACAATATTAACTAATTTAAATTAGCTTGGAATTTAATAAGCATAAAACAAATGAAATTGTTACCTGACATTTATTATCCAGGAAGCTTGTGCTTGCATTAAGTAATAAATAAGTGAATGATCAGTTAACTGCATACATTTATATCAATAAGCAAGAAACTTGTTTTAAAAACAGTATATAAAGGTTGACTATAATTTATATTTTTAATGGTCTAAAAATAGACCAAAATGAAATTTCTATTGTTTTTAGTTACTTCCTAAACAGTTTGCATTTAAACACAGTATTAACCTTAAAATTGTTTGTTTCTATTTTTTAAAGAAAAAAAAAATTACTTCGATGTTAGAAAATTTATGCAATGATAACTGCTTAATTTATTGCTATATAAATAATGATTGTCTCCATTATAAGTTTGTATTATTTATCTTAGTATGCAAAATCTCATTCTGCACATAAGTATGAAATTAATCTTCAAAATAATTTGCTGCTTCGAATATGAATTTAATTTATTTTTAATTAAATCAAAAATAATATTTAAGTGGAAACTATTAAGTGCAAAACATGCATTTAAATAGGAAAATAATCAAGAGTTTTCTATAAAAAAAAAATACTTTTTTCTAAAGCTCATTCATGCTCATTTCAGGATAAAAAATTACTAAAACTTAAATCTTTGAAAATAATTTTGCATAAAACATTCACTTACAAGTTTGGATCCATCACTTCAGGGCCCATTTTTAGAAGCTCCACTTCTTGTTGAAGATTTTCATTCTTTTGTTTCATGTCTACAATTATGGAGTTTAAGAAATCAATCTGGAAATTACAAATAAGTACATTAATTTGTGATTTTTGAAATTAAAATTATGAATACAATTTTATTTTAAAAGAAATTTAAATAAATATCTTATGTATTATTTATTTTAACATTCAGAATTTTCAAAGTTAAAAATAATTTTTTAATATTAAAAAAAAAAATATTTAAACTAAAACTTTTTACGCCTCTATGGAGATTTTCTATTTTCTTATTCTATGCATAATAATTAACATTATCTAATTAATTTATTTTCTTATCTTCTAATTAATTAAAAAATATAATTTTTAAACAACAATTTTTTGTAAAAAATGATAAAATAAATTAACAAAATAATTTTATTTCGACTTTCATTTTTCCTATTATTACTTTAGCCATTCAAATATTATATTATTATACAAGTTTAAACTTTTTTTTTTTTTTTTTAAGAATCATCATTTTTTTTATTAGTGGAATTTTAAATGGATATTATATTACAGATATAGATGCCCTAATTACATAGAAGTATTAATGATTGGTGGCAGTTACATTGTACCATAAACTGAAGAATTTCTCTTTGCATCTCCACTTATATTTTCTTCCAACAAAGTTACCAAAAAAAAAAAATTTTTATTTATTGGGGAAAGTAGCATGTCTAATCTGATAGCATTCTTTAAATGTGATGGAATATATCGCCTACTTCATACGCCAATATTCAAAACTGCTGTCACTACAACTAAATGAGCCGAAACTTAAATTGCAAAAACAAGGAAAATTGGTTCATGAACTCACTGAACATATGAAAGATTATAAAAAAAAAATTATATATATATATATATATATAACTGAGATTGTTGGAAAATCAGACAAGAGCTAAAATCTGTTATCAGTTTTCTATTTTAACAACTAATAAAAATATTCCCATATAATTGCTATGGATAGAGATAAATTGATGCAATGATTGTTGACTTCTTAAACAACAACTCACCATTAGTTATATTAGTTCATCTTATAAATATGGATGGAAATAATGTACCAAATAGCTTACAGCCAATTTAGAGCTAACATCACAATTCACCATACCTAATTAGCTATATTCCTCATTGTTTTAAGGGAGTTTCATATATAATTTCATATATTTAATAAAAGAAAATATACAATTTTAAATGCCTTTTTATGAAAAATATTCGGCTCCTTTGGCAATACATATATATGTGAACAGTTTTTTTCGAGGAAGATGTACAATAAATCAAAATTTCTATCATATTATCCTTTATTATCAGAGATGCAACAGCCCCATGGTGGGCCAAGGCTGTCTGCCTACTAGCAGATTTCGAGATTGGAGATGTTTTTCTTTTTAAGGGGTAAGATTATCAGTCCTATACCCAACGCTCTACAGACATATTCGACTGGGACCTATGGTTTAAAGTGGATTCCGAACCACTACAAACATCCATGGCACCACTGGGACTCAAACTCGAAATCTGTGGCACCAAGCGCTAGTCACTTGGCCATGCAGGCCCCTATTATCCTTTAATAAACTAGTATCAATATTAGCAGTCTTATAGTTCAAGTACAAGGATAATTCTGTTTCTAAATTGTTATGTAGCTATTAAAAAAATTTATGAAGAGCTCTTAAACATTATATATATAAAAAAAAAACTGAAATATGAAACAGCAATTTCTTTTAATTGAATTAAAAATGCATTAGTTTCAGAAAATTTGGCCTCTTAATTACGAAAGGTTACCAATGCCTGATCTATACAATACCTGACTCAGCAAAGACTCTCGTTCTTCAGCAAATGCTTCCCCTGCATTGGTAACAGCTAAAATAAAAAGTAGTATAAATAAATGAATTGAATTCATTCAATTCAGAATTTTTAAAAAAATTGATGAAACTGAATTTTAAATTATGTAATGAAAAATAGAAACAGATTACTCAGAAATTAAGATATTCAATTACTACGGAAAACGAAAAGTTAAAATTTTTTAAAAGCATATTTATTAATTAAATAAATACTTTATATAAGAGAATATAAATATAATATTTTATATAAAAAATAATGCAAATTCCTACTAAAATTCAGAATCAAAAAGATTTAAAGGAATTCGATTTTTATTAAGCATAACATATATTTTTAATAATACAATAATTAAATATTTTAATTTAGATAAAAACGTTTTTAAGAAAATTACATCACTATTTAAGAATTAAATTTAATTTACTCAAAACAATAAAAATTAGAAACAAGAATATGCACACATATATATATACATTCATACACATATGAGCCAAAAACAATTAAAAGTAACTTAATTTCCCTGCATTAATTGATAAAATGAAGGTTTGAAAATCACATATACCATATATTATTTCTACACATTTTTCTGAAGATTCTTCCACTATGGTTTTTTTTTTTTTTTTTAAACTTAAACAAAAAAGTTTAAACCAGCAGTTTTTATTTGCTGTAATTATTATTATTATTACTTTTCATTTCGAAGAAGGCAGGTTTTTATCTGCTTGATTTTATTTTCTAACATAACTTTTTCCATACATAACACACACATATATAATATATATATATATATATATATATAATAAATAAAAAAAAATTTTACCAGATTCATTAGCATTTTTCTTTCCAGATGATTCCAATTTTTCAATTTTGTGTTTTAACAGGATATTTTCTTGCTCTAAGGACGTCATGGATGTGTTTACATTATCCTTGGATTCTATCTGTGAAGTCAAGTTCAGTACCTATGAAAAAAATTAAATTTACCAAATGAAGGAGAACATAGTTTATAATTAAAATATTCATCTTTTTTAAGTATGAAAATATGCTATACACTTAAGATTTGTAATAAAACACAAACAAGAAAAATAACTTTGTGTTCCAATATTGATAACTGAATTTAAAATAATGGAAAATGTTTCACAATATTGTTTCTGTTATTAGTTAAGAGTTAGAAAATTTATCATTCTTTCCTGATAATAATTGTTCAGATAATAATTGTATCTGTATTATACAATGCTAAAATAATTGTAGCAAGCTTAATCAAATTTTTATCACCTTGTGAGACAAAAAAGCATCCAACTTAAAAACAACTATTCTTAAAAAAGAAAAGAAGGAAAGTGGTAAATGATTACAACCTGCAAAATCTTGCTGATATTTCAGTTTAAGAACTACTATATATTGAATCTTTAGGAAATGAAAATCAGCACTTATATAATGGAGTCAATCCATTTAATGATAATTATCAGGATTCCAAACATAGCAGCCCTCCAGAAAGTTTTCTATATATGCTAAATATATTCATTATGAGTAAGAATAAATAAAGATAAGTTCTGTCAATATGACTGATAATATCAGAAATTGATTTGGAAAAAGATAATCTGCCCTTAGTATTAAAGGAAGAATATGTTTAAGAAAATCAAAGTGAACCAATGAAGTTTATTTAAAATTTATCAAACTGATTAAGATAAAATTAGATTGATTCATAAAAATAAATTATTATAGCTCATATTTGTTCAAATTATATGCATTATTTATAAATTTGTTAAAATTGATGAAGTGTCATTATATTTTTAAATGATATTTAAGAAAAGAATTAAATTAAAGTGCATATAGCAAGCAACAAACCTATCCAGTCAGATAAATAGTTGATCATTCACTTAATGACTATATTATTATATATATACATAAGGTTTTAGCACATAACTCAATTTTTGCTTTATTAAACACTGCCAAATAATTTTTCTTCCATTATGTACATTATTGGACGGATATTCTATTTGCTCCATGTTGTCAGAATATTTGTCTTTGACTTCAATCTGGTCATCCAACGAGCAGAAATAAAATGTTTATAACCTTCTACAAGTATGTATTTCTTGATAAAGCCATCCTCAGGATATTATAATTAGTTTCTTTTTTTGGTTTTTACTATTTTCCTTTGGGTTTTATGGATTTCAACATATTTCATACTTTGTTTTTGTATATTTTGTAATCTGGCAAATGCACTTTTTGCTATTCAACTTCTTGATGCTTGTATTCATCAAATGATTTTTAGTTTCATTATTGCAGCATATGCACACTTTTGGATCTTGAACGATTTATTTCCTCTTCTTTTTTTTTTTTTTTGAGAAGTCTGAATGCTATGGTTTCGTTCTACAATTGAGTGTTATAAATATAGGTAATGGTTTTAGTTGAGCAAAATGTTTGTGTTTTTTAGTTAACTCCTTGTCAGTTCTCCTTTGGTTTTTGTGTTGTTGCTTTTTTTACACATATATCTTTTACATACATACATCTGCAATAATAATGCTGTGTTTGTAAGTCCTACCAGATTGTATATTAAAATGTCTATTCAACAGTATTAGAAAAATAATATTAATATTAATGTTATTAAAAAACTTTACCTTTTCATTTAAAGAAGTACATTCAACTTCTTTTTCAGCAAGACTATTTTGAGTATTTTTGAGCATTTCCTGCAATGTTTGATGTTTCTCTCCCAATTCTACAATCCTACGAAGGGGGATGGAAAGGATTGAATTAGCATAATAATTCAATAATAAGAAATAATAAAATCACAAAGTATTTTATTACTTACTTTCCAGACTTTTCTTTATCAGATTTTTCTAATTTACTTAACTTATTCAAAAGCTATAATTTAAAAATATATTTCAAATTTGTATATAAAAATTAAGCTTTATTTCAATTTCTTTAGAACTTATTATGAGTAAAGGAAGACAAATACAAACCTCTGTGTTTTCTGATGACAAAGAAGATGAATTTTGTATTTGAGTTTCTAATTGCTTACATCTGTTTTCAGAATTTTGTAATTCTTCCTGTATCTCTTCTATTACACTATGCTGTAAATCTCTGTGAAAATATAGTACCTAATTAAACAACTAGTAAAAATATAATGAATTATTTCTAATTTTTTTTCAAATAAAAATTTCTACATCTTTTAAAGAAGCAATTAAATCTTTTCATACTAAATATAAAACTAGCTATATGCTGTACAATTCAATTTTTTTAAATATATATATATATAAAATTTTCTTACTACATTCAAAGTAAATATAATTCACAAGAACACAATTAAAAATACTTAAAAAGTAACGAACCATAAATTCATTAAAATAACAAAAATTTGTATAAATTCTTCATTACTAACAATTCAGATTTAAGCTCTAAAGCAGCTGTCAACTCCATCTTTGAAACGTCTAGCTTTTCTTGCAATTCTTGCCTATGCTGTGCGAATTCACTTTGCATGCGATTAACTTCAGCTTGCAATGCTGCTAATTTGTTTTCTTTGTCCTTAACAACTTCTTCCCTCTGAACTTTTTCTTGCAGCAAATTATCTCGTACTTCTTCAAGATTTTTTTTGGCTCCTTGAGCTTTAATTTCTTCTTCCTCAACCTGCCATTAAATAGGAATAAAGCAAAATAAAGATAACAAATACGAATATTAACTGAAAAGAATGAAAATATGTCTAACTAAGAATATTTAAGCAAAAAAAAAAAAAAAAAAGGCAGAATAAATAGATTTGCATACAAAATAAAATAAGTATGCATAAATATAGGTACTGTAGGCATTACAAAAATAAATTTTCTGGAGCTAACATATTGCACTTCTTTAATTCTAAATTAATAAATTTAAAGATAAATTTAATATTATATAAACAGAAATTGAATCAGCTATCATTTCTAAAAAATAATGACAAACACTAAATATTCATATTATATTAAAAGAAAATACACTATATTTCTTTTCTTAAAAAAAATTTATGACAACAAAATATTAAAATTTTGAACAGTTAAAAAAAAATAATAACATTTTGTGAAAATTGCAGGTATATGCGACCATTTTTAAAGTTATTATATATGTTCATTAATTAAAAACATTATAATTTATTCACATTTATATAAACTTATTTTAATAATAATGTATAAGGTAACAAGGTAAACCAAAATGTTTTGCCATAAAGTATGAAATAATATTCAATGCAAATCTATATAATTTAATTAATAATAATAATAATAACAACAAAAAGCATATGAAAGGAAATATATTAAAATAAAATTTTTGAACAGGAATGCTAACTATTCACTTACCTTAATCCTCTTTAAGTTTATTGATATAAAAAAAGAAGAATATGATAAATTTCAAAAAAATCTTTACATGAATAAGAAAAAAAAAAAAAAAAATTATTTCTTGAAAGAATTACAAAATATTATATTTAGATTAATTTTAAGAAGATTTTATTTAACACATTTAAAAATTATTAAAAAAAAGGTTATATATATGTTAAAACTACTTTAATTTATATCTGCAAAAATTTAATTAAAATTAAAATATTTAAACAAATCTCATCAAAATTGAAAAAAATAAGTAGAAATTTTAAAAGTACATTTTCAATTGAAAAATTGAATTTAACATACAAGAAAATATATTAAAATGAAAATATTCCTCAACATAATACAATTCTAATCTTTTGCAGTTTGTATATTACCTTACGTTTGTATAATACCTAGGAAAAAAATTATATTAAAATTGTTTCCTTATAAATGAAAAAAAAAAAAAAAAAAAAATCATTCTTGATTGCTTAAATATATTACAGAGATAATTTAAGCATTTAAATAAGTGCTCACCAACCACTGTACATCTTTTAAAAAACAAACTTTTCATAAAATGAATATTGAAAAGAAAATTTGTTTCTCAAATAATTAATTTAATATTTATTTAAGAAATTCTAACAGTAACAAGTTATAAATTTTACATACTAGATCAAAAGGAAAATAATTTTAAATACACATAATTTAATCTTAATCATATGTGCTAAAAGGAGCCTCACCTTTTTCTTTTCATGTAACAGTTGTGAATATTTGGTTTCTAGATCAGCAATTTTACTGATTAAATCCTGATGTACTTCACTTGTATTCTGATTAGTTTGCTCTATGATACTTCTACTTTTAATTAATTCACCGTTCAATATTTCTAAATGCTTTTTCTGCTCCTCTGCCTCAGTATTTAATTTTGATATTATTTCTTGCTTTTGTTGTATATCACTTTCATACTTTTGAAGCACATCTTGTAGTCTTGTATTCTCTTTTTTAAGATTCTGCAGGAAAATAAAAATATATTTGTTTTTCATACAAAGAAATAATAAAAATTTAAATTTTAATGTTATTTTTTACAATAAGGAAAGAAAAAATTTACATTTGAAAAATTATTTTTAAAATTCAGTGATTTAAATATTAATGTGAAAATGATTAAATATATGTGTGTGGAAAATTGAAAGAATTTGAAATATATTTGATTCAATTTAAGGACTGTAATTCAATTACTTCAGGGTTCAGGGAGAAAAATGTAATATGTAACTATCTAACAAGACCCAAAAATTAATTTTTTTGAAACTATATTTAGGGATTTAAAAAAAAAAAAAAGACATTTTTAAATAATACCTATTTCTCAAGTGACAAAATAAAAATAAATCCCATAATATAAAAGACAATTCTCAATAATAACTGTAGCAATAGCATAAAGAAAAATAATAATAATAAAATATAGATATTAAAAATATAATTTTCATAATTAAAGTCCAAATGTTATGATTAATAAGCATTATTTTAATTGCAGTTAAACAGTTACAACAAAAAATGTTAATTTAACAAATTTTTAATGCATACAACTTTAATTATAAAAATGATGAAAAAATTTGACAAAAGAGAACAAAAATATGGAATAAATTATAAAAATTATTATTTACATCTTACCCTCTTCTAATTCAAGTATTTTTTTTTCTTTTTCTGATTTAAAATCATTGATAAAGGATTCTTTACTTTCCAGCAATTTTACATTAGTTGCATTCTGTTCATTTAAAGCCATAAGCTGAGTTTGTGATGCTTGAATCATCTGACCAAGTTCATCAAATTGAGATTCCTTTTCCTTTATTATATTTTTTAAAGAACTGATGTCATTCTCTTTTTGTTGTAATTCTTTTTCTTTAGCCTCTAAGAATTTAACATATTCAGAGAATTTGTCCTGTGTCTCTTCAATTATCTGAAAAATTTATATGTGGTATATCATATTGATATAACTCATTTAATATTATTTGCACTTTTATTGTCATATTGAGATTGTAATAACTAATAAAAAAAAAAAAAAGTTAATGCAGTGATTCTCTATTCTGTATGTGTAGTATGCTCAGAGGCTTCAGAAATCCAAGAATTCTTTAAAGAGGAGTATTTTTAAATTTTTTATAAATCTTCAATTCTGAAGATAAGATGGAACACATTTTTGTATAATTGAATAACATAAATAATATTTTTTTTTGTAATCTTAAAAATGTTTTTTAATTATTCTCAACTAATTCACAATTAAAAATGCCAATATTTAAAAAAATAAATTTCTTTGAATTTGATATAGGGTACATTGGAAAAACCTGAATTTAGCAAGAATGTTGAGAATTCAGAAATTTAGACCACTGAGTTGTACAAATTACAATTAAAAAAAAAAAAAAAGGTTTTTTTTTTTTCAGATAACAGAATGTGAAAATTAAAAATAAAAAGTTAAAATAATAGAGTATTTAAAAATAACAGATTTATTATAAAGATACAAAAGAAAATTTAAATAAAGCAATAAATAATAGAAAACAAATCAAAACAATGTTTTATAAAATAAAATTAACATGCATGCAAACTAGGGATATAAAAAAAAACAGGATGTATTTAGAAACTAAAGAATGTTTGTTATTAATAAAAAAGAGAAATATGAAAACTAAAAAACATTATATTTAAATGGAAGAAAAATGCCTGCATGCAAGTGAGAGTCATCCAGGATAGCAAATAGCAACACAACAATGTTTTTTCATGTCACTTCCAATTGTTCTTTCCTCAAATAAGTATTAATTAACTAGACTTATTTTCAAAAACAGAAAGATAATGCATCAATTTGCCACATCTTTAGCTAAAAAAATTTAATTAGAAAACAAAAAAACAAAAAGTTGCAACTTGCAAAACATCTATGGAAAAGTAAAAATAATATCCAATTATATATAGAGGAAGCTTTAAAAAAAAAAAAAAAATCAAAAATTTTTTACAATGTGAATGTTCTGTAATAACTACAGATAATATTTTTGAGTTTTATATTGATAAATTCCCCCAATAATAATAAATTACCAGTATTGCATGAAAATGTAGAATGATCTTAAAAGACAAATAATGATATAACTTTATAACACTTGGCAATGTTAGAAATAAAGTAGCCAAAAGTAAAATTTTCAATGGCAGGATCATTTAAACAACTCTATAGCCCCTAAAAGGATAGTAAATATATAAATTCATTTGAGTTAATGTAGTAAAAAATTGTGGTATTATCATCCGACTCACCTAGAAAGAAAATGAAAATAAATAAACTATCTTTTTTCATTTCAGTAATTATGATATATGCAAAAATAAAAGTATTGCATAAAATTTTATCAATCAAACATAAAAATGATTTCAGATTAGTAAAACAAATCTCTTTTCAAATATTTATATATCATATATCAAAACTATGCAATATATGTATTCTATTAACTCAATAATGTAATATTAGCTTTTAAATTTCTGAAACTATCAAAAGAAATAATCCATAAGATAATATTTCATGATTAAAAAATATAATAATTAATGAAACTCTTAAAAATATTAGACCTCATGATAAATTAAATTTTTTTATCATGATGATTCTTATTATGATCAAAATAATTTTAATTTATGGTTAATAGAGAAAACTGTACTAGAAATTAAAACATAAGAAAGTTAAAAATAAATTTAAAAAAATTTCTATGATAAAATCAATAAATTATTATTTTAAATACAAAAATAATCTATACTACATTTTAAATAATATGTTTAAATTGAAATTATAGAAAGTTATAATGGGCCCATTATCCAAAAAAAAATCTCTTCTTACTTTTTTTTTCTTTATTTTTCAATTCCATTTCAAAATTTTCTCTGTTAGATATAAGTTGCTTTTCATGTAATATTTTTAATTCTTCTTTATTTTTTACTTCTTCACTTAATCCTTGCTTTAACTTTTCGATCTCATTGCATTTTTCACTAATTTCCTCAACTTTGCTCTTTAACTGATTCTGCAAACTAAGCAAACTTTGATGTTTTTCGTCTAGTTCGCTATCTTTTTCACTTATACTTTTGGATAATTTCTCGTTTTCTTCTCGAATTTCTAATAATTGCTAAAAAAATATAAAAGTTTCTTTGTTATTCATTGTAATATTTTAATGTAAAAAAATATTGCAGAGATCAGAAAATAATCATTAAGATACATAATTTTGCCAAGCAAACAGTATTAAATAAATAAGACATTACCTGATTCTTCTTTTTTACTTCTGAATCAAATTCTTCTTTATGAGCTAGAGAATTCTTTTTAATTAATGCTTGCAAGTCTTCTTTTTCTTTGACTAGAACAACAGCACTTTTCTTCAATTCTTCTATTTCTTTAGATAAGCCAACAACATCAGTATCTTTTGATTTTATTTGGCTCTCTAAAATTAATAGTGATTCCTGTTTTTCACCTAAACTAATATTCTTTTCACTAATATCATTACACAAATTTTCTTTCTCTTTTTGAAGTTCTGATATTTTCTGAAAATCAAATAATTGAAATCATATACTATCTACATAATATAATAACAATAAAGGAAATAAATAATATCACATTTTTTTTTTTTTAATTTATATTTATGTTCTGTAAGGTACATTTTGCAGATACTACCCCCCATTTATCCAGTTTATTTAACAGGGCTACTCATGATTTATTTTTAACAATAATAAAAATGTAACTAAGATATGGCTGACATGCAATATTTTCTTTGTAAAAGTGTGAAAATAGAAGTTAAATTCTAATATGAAAGTTATAAGTTAAAACATAAAACCTGAAATGTATAGTTTTATAAAGTTTATTGTCAGACTAATAAGTAAAAAGAATTTCAAGAGAGAATTTGATGCAAAAATCCTTAACGTTGAAATACATATGCTTACCTGTTCAAGTAATGATTTAGTTTTAACACTTTCTTCTTTTAGTTTTGAAAGTTCAGTTTGTAATGTGGTTACATGTTCACTACTATCTCGGTTCAACATTTCAACATTCTTTTCGGCAAGCTGCAGCTTTGAGTTCAATTGGGAAAATTCTTCTTCTTTCTGATTCAAAACATTGTGAAGAGAATCAGCTTCTTTTTTCATTTTAGTCAGTTCTTCATTTAATTTATCTGTTTCCTTTTTTACTTCCATAAATTGCATTTCCTTTTCAGAGAGTAACTGTTTCAGAAGAAGCAAGGAAAAAAAGTTATAATGCTAATATAAACAATGTAATTCAAACATATAAGTAATATTAAAAATAAATAAAAATTTCTATGTATCATTAAAAAATATTTGAATATACTTGATAAATGAATCAAATTTAAAAAAGCATATTATTAATTAAACTTCGACATATTATTTATAACATTATAAGAGCCTCTGCTAATATTGATAATAACTACTGCTATGACATTTTTTCATTATTTAGTGAACAACGCAACATTTAAAATTCAAAAATGAATGCTTAACAATATATACAGCAAGAGACACACATTTTAGTTAAAATTTAAGATATTGTTACAAAACCATATATTTAAATGACAAGAACTGAAGTTGAATACATACAATAATAACTACTTGACGAAACATACCAATTTTAAAATTATTTTTAAAGACATACAATAAATTATTTTATCTTGAAATAAATTAATACATTTTTTATGTAAATCTACTTTCATGGCAAAGTATAAGTAATGTTTTTTTTTTAACGAAGGTCAAATGTAAAGTTTAAACTAAAACACTTAAATAAGTTTAATAATTCAAATTCCTTAAGTATTTAAAATTGTTATAATATCAAAATATGCAATACAATGATAATTTTTAGCACATTAAAAAAATATTGCAATTTTTCAAAATGTCTTGTAAGCTAATATCAGTATTATAATATGCATTAACATAACATTCAATCAAAGCAATTTTTTTTTTTTTAGCTATAAGGTATTCTATACAAGGATTAAAAATATTTGACAAATTTCAATTTATCATGTATGAACATATTTTATCACTTATTTCATTAAAGGTCTAATTAAATGTTAAGTGATAAGTGATGCAAATGAGTTTATTTTAAATAAAAATTTTTAGAATGGAAGTTTTTTGTCTCACATGAGAAAATTAATCTGTTTAAAAAATTATACTCTAACTTCCCATACTTTTTAGTGGGTGCCTTGGAGTTTATGCCAAAACATATCATGTTCATACATGATAAATATGTTCGTATATTTATTATAAAATTCAAAAATATTACCTTATCTTTCTTTTCCAACTGTGACTCGAAATTTTCCTTTTGAATTTGAGTTTCCTTGTTATGCAATGCTTGTATTTCAATTTTTTCTTGTGCAAATGCAGCACTTTCATCTTTTAATTTTTCGATTAGGTTTGATAGGTTAGAAATTTCATTTTCTTTAACCTTTAATTGACTTTCTGAGGATGACAACAGATCTTCTTTTTCTTTTATCATAATATTCTTTTCATTTATCTCAGTAGATAACTTTTCGTTTTCTTGTTGAAATTCTGCTATTTTCTAAAAACACAAAATATTTTTGATATCTTATTTAAATGTTTTTACTAAATTTTTAGTTTCTGAAACGTACTTTATATTATTGAATAAATATTCATTATTTAAGAAACAAAAATTTTTGTAGCTACTGAATGTTATTTAATGATTTATGAGTAAAATTATTACATAAGAAATGGAAAATGTATCCTTTTTTAATCCATAATAAAGAGAGAAAAAAAAAAGGCCAACAGATAAATTTTTTTAAATATGTGAACATATGCCATCAATATATTATTAATGTTAGTTGATTTAATTTAAAGATCAATGTAACTTTTAGCTTGTTAAAATACACAAATATTACTGACAGACTCACTTATGGAAATTAAAAATGAAATTATAACCATTAAGACAGTCTAGTTTTAAAAATTAATTAATTAAAATTAACTAAATAGAAACAAACTATAAATATATATTTTAAAATCAATTTGTATCATTAAATTTCACATACTTTATTTAAAGATATTTTACATACTAGAGTTAAGTTTGAGATCAATTTTAATTGCAGCATATTATGATCAAAATAAAACACTCTTGAAATTTTACAGAAATTTTCTAATTCATTTGATTTAAGATCAGTAGAAAAAAGATTACAGATAAAATGAAATGCAATATTTAAGTTAAAAGATATTATTACAGGTGATAAAGAGCTTAAATATCTTGACCAACCTGTTCAAGAGATGATTTTAATTTAGAACTTTCTTCTCTCATCTGACAAAGCTCATTTTGTAATACAGTAACATGCTGAGTGCTGTCTTGATTCAAGATTTCAATATCTTTTTCTGCAAGTGATAATTTTGAATTAAGTTGAACAATTTCTTCTTCTTTTTGATTCAAAATATTTTGAAGTGAATCAGTTTTTAACTTCAAATCATTGAGCTCTTCATTTGCATTTTCCACTGCAGTTTTTGATACAGATAGCTGCTTTTCTGAGACCAAAAGAAGCTAAAAAAATATACAGATGAAATAAATATAACAATTAATCAATGAATACAGTGTTAGAAAAGATGTGATAGTTAATAGAAAATGACAAAAATTGAATAAAATTTTTAATACTTAAATATTTCATCGAGTAATTTAATTTCATAATAAAAAATATATGACTGTAATCAATAGATAATATCTAAAAATTAAAATAAAATAATACATAAATATTTCTAAATATTTGTATTTACATTTTCAAGTATTATATGATTAAGTTTATTTGCCTACTATGGTTTAACTTCTGTCTTCACTTCACTATTTAAAAATAGAAAAATGTTACATATAACACTAAAAATGAAATATAATTTTTTAAACACAAGCAGTAAACTAAAATTCTTACACCCAAACATTAACACAAAATTTTAAATTAAATAGTTCTATCTATGTAATAGGTTCAAATATTCAAAATTTAAAGAAATATTTGGAATTAGCAATTACTTCTTCCTTCTCTTTAACAGCATTTACATAAGTTGAATTTTCTTTACTCAGAATTTCACAAGTCTGCTTAACAACGGCTAATTCATCTTTCATGTTTGTAATTTCAGAATTATTTTCCTTAATTGTTTCAGCCAATGAAGAAATCTGAGTATCTTTTTCAGACAGAGATAATTTTTTAGCCTCAAGTTCTTGTGCCAAACCATCAAAATCAGATTGTTTAGTTTTTCTTTCCTATAAATAATAAAAAAAAAACATTAACTATTATATAAGAAGAAGTAACAATATATAATGAAAAATTTTTTTTATCAATAAATTTGATTTGAAAGCATTAACACATGATTACCTCTTCAAAATTCTTTGAAATGTTTTCTTTTTTTTCTATTAGTACTTGAATTTTCTTTTCTAACAATATAATTTTTTCAGAACTATCTTTATTTGAAATTGTAATATTTTCCTCAAATTCCTTTATTTTTAATTGCAGTTGTGAATTAACTTCTGCCAAATCTTCAATTTTTTTCTGCAGGTTACTTAGTTCACCTTGAGTTTTCAACAATTCATCTTCTTTCTCTTGCAAACTAGATGTTGTCTCTTCTATTTGCTTAACAAAGTCAAGAAGTTTCTAATAAAATATAAAAGAAACCATTTTGATATAAATATTTATGAGCATATAGTAATTTAATCTATATGTATATATATATATATGTGTAATTTATATTTTAGAAATTCCTCTTATCTTTATATCATTCAATAATATATAAAATAAGAAAATGTCTACAAATTATCTAGCAAATATCAAATTAAAACAATAATAGAAATGAACAACTTAAATACTATTCAGAATGTCTTTTCGTATGTTAAACATATCACATTTAAAAAAAAAAAACACATTTATTGATTATTACATTTGAATTTCTAACTTTCAAATTTTTTAATTAATACTAATAAACATAATATATTTTACGTAAATTCTGTGCATTTTCCTGCACTTTTGTGATAACCGTGCATATACTTCTTTCTCATAGAACATTCTCCATAAGATTAACATCCAAACTAAGTGCAAGTCAGTCCATGACTTTGATATTATTCTATTGAAACCATATTTTTGTGAAGTAAGACAAAAATGTTGATGCTTTGTCTTGCTGTAAAACACAACTAGGTCCTCCAGACAAAATCTGTGGTGGAAGTTAAATGATGTTCTTATATTTGCTGATAGTCTTTAGAATTTTATGCTTTACTACAAGAGAATGTTTGATTATTAAATCCAAAATTCCGCCATGCTATTACTAACCAGCCACTTTGTTGCCTATAAGAAAACATTTTGTTTCATTTCTTAAATCATGCTAATAAAATTTGTATCCATTGGGTCTATTTAAATTCCAGTTTTTCTCACCAATAATTATGGTATTACTATTAATATAAGACATAATTTCCTTTGCTCAGTTAAGTTATGCTTTTTATAGCACTTTTAAATATGGCTTCTTTGACATTTTCTTGAAAGTTATCCCTTTAGAATATTGTATTCTTCTGTGTTCGTATTTTTCAATACTCTAAATGTAGATGCAATTTATGCAGTGACATATTTTTACTGGATGCTATGCTTATTATCATTTTGTTCATCTTACAGAGATGTTTTGTTTTGTCTATCAGATCTTCTGTTATTAAACCATACCTAACCAGTTTTTTTTTTTTAAACTCTATAAATACTCCTAAAAGATAACTTAAACCTTATGATTTTTTGGATGCTTCCTTTAACTTTTAAAGCTAAAATTATGATAATCTCTTAGCTGTCAGTATTTCCACAAAATTATAAAATATATTCTAAAGTTATAAAAGTGACAAAAATTACAATAATAAGAAGCATTATTAATCAATAATCATCTGGGAAAAATTATGAAAAAGCACACATGAACTTTTTTTCAATTTTAAGATTTTCACTTTTTTTAATCATTGTTTGCCTATTTGTAATCAAGAAAATTCTTCTTTTTTGAATTTCAAATAAATTCTGTTATCATCATTACTTCTCGCAAAAATTGTTGAAGCTAAGAATGTGATTAAGTTTTTAAATTATATTAAATTGGATATCTCATCTGCATGTGATTCTGTTTGAAGAGCTGAACTACTTTATAAAATTTTACAGTTGGGAATGAAAGGCACCACAAGAAGTTCTTTAGCCTTCTTGAAATTTCCCTTTGTCTTAGAGGGGCAATTAGATAAAACAAGATAAAGCATCCATTGGCAAGCATAAATCTCAAAACCACACCAAGTGAAGTCATATAAACCAATGAAAAACAAATAGCTAAATAAGTTCATGAAATTTACATTAGTTTGGAAACCATTTTTGATTTGTGTCAATATTTTTGGGATAGAGTGTACATTAGTAGATTATAATGATAAAAAAATGATTTATGAAAATGAATCTTAGAAATAACATATAAAATGACTACCTGGTTTTATTTAATCTAATAATTTGTTTTTTGATAAGTGAAACCAGATATAATACTAGTTAATTTCAATGAATCACAAATGAATCTTTCAAACTACTCTGTGCAAAGGAAACTAATACTTTATTTTTATAAAATGATTAAAAAAGTTTTATTATATTGTCCATTTCAAAAGTAAAAAAAAAAAGTTTGTAATGCCTACTTCAAAAACAATTATAACATAAATGATTTTGCTTGATGAATCAATTTGGATTTAAAGAAAATTTACTTTACAATAGAATGCCACCGAATTATAAATTGCTTTCTATTTACATAATTGCCAATATGAATTTTACCACACACAAAAATAAATAACTTTAGATCTTTTATGTCTTACATATATTTTACAAATTTATTAGAATATTTTGGCTGTTGAATTTATAAGTAACAAATAAAGTAATATATATAATAAAATAATTTAAATTTAAATATTCTTAATTTTTAAAAATTAGTCTTACATTTTTTAACAATTCCTAAAATTAAGTTGAAATGAAAAAAAGAAAACACAAATTTCAATAAATTAAAATAAAAATTAATAGAAAAAATTGTAAATAAATGCAATAAATCATTCATTTTTTAATACCTTTTCTTTTCTGCAATATCCGATTCAAGTTGTAATTTTACATTTGCTAATTTTTCTTCTAGAGATTTTTCCAATTTAAACTTTTCATTCAATTCAGATGATTTTTGCTTTAAATCTTGATTCAATATATGATTATGATCTTGCAATTCAGCAATTTGTTGAATTTGAGACTTCAAATTTTCATCTAAGCTAGAAATTTTGGAATCTTTTTCTTGAATTGAAATTTCCTTTTCTTTGAGAAGATTTACTTTTGAATTTAATTCATCAGAGACTAATTTAAGTTTCTAAAACAAAAATAAAATAAAAACTCAATAAAAACAAAAAAAAAAACCTTTCTTTTTTTTTTTTTTTTTTTTTTTTAAAGAATAAAAATGATATAAAATAAATAAAAATAAATGATAAATAATGCTTATAATTTACATGATACAAAATAAATTAAATTACAACAAAATATATAAAATTTTGGATTTCATAATTTATAGATATTTCTGTGCCCTTAAAGAATAAAATTTTAAAAAAATAAATAAAAGTCCCAATTTTGAATAAATGGTAATTTACTATATGTAAATTATTACATTTTTACAAAAGGATATTCAAAAATTTATAGATTTGAAAGAGCTAAGATTGGCTTCATTTTTATGAATTCTATATAAAAAATAAAACAATTCCAGAAGCAATTGAAAATTTTAAAATGAATATGGTTTAATACATAATTTAGAAAAATATTAATAATTATAAAAAAAAAGAAAAATATTACCTCTCTAATTCTTTCATATTATCATTATATCCTTTTATTTCAGTACTTTGCAATGCCATTTGCTCATTCAGATTTTTATTTTCTGTAATAAGTTTAGTAACTTTTTCTAACTGAATATTCAACTCGGCTTTTAAATTAATCATTATATCATCCTGCTCTTGATTTGTGGTATTCAAAGTTGACAACAAGCTTTCATGCTTTTCATTAGATTCATTTAAAAGATTTTTCACATCTTCCAGTTCTTGCATATATTTCTAAAAAAAAATAATACTTTTACAAATCATAATCAAGCTAAATCACGACTAGAAATTTTGGCATTTTATAAAAAAAAACCAGCAGACCCAGCAATGCTTAGCTATTGCTAAATCTGAATATATACGTGAATTTAATAATTACAATTGAATTTCTATATCAATTTATTTATTCAATTAAAATTACATGAATTAAATTATGCTAATTTTTGTTTCTTTTTCATTGTTGTTTTTGTTTTGATATTTTTTTTTTTTTTTCTTCTCCAAATCTGTTAAATTATTTGGATGCCTATGGAAATCAATTTTGTAGTATTTTGTTCCTTAACTTTTTTTATTCATTGTCTAGGACAAAATGCTTATTTTGAACAGCAATCAAAATGTGAAAAAAAATCCAATCTTCACTTATCACTATAAAAACAACAACACTTCTTATTAGATAAATATATAAACATTTCGTTTTTGGTATATACACAAAAATAACAGCGCTATCTATCAGGTGTTGTTCAAACCAAAGATACCTTTTCTGAATATTCCTGGCACTAATAAGTACGAATTGTGAAATTATCAAGGAAATCGTGAAGTAGCTTTAGAGCCTACAAGACACCCAAATAAACATTATAATGTTTTATTCCTACAGATATGAACATATTTAAAAAATATTTATCTTAACATTTTCTTTTACATAGATTTAACAACTTTAAAGTTTTTCAAAATCTAAATACTGATTGAATATAAAAAAGCATCTTTTAATAAAACAAATAAATAAATTATCTATTTTGTTATTATGTAGGTTTTATATTATATATATATAAAGATATAATTACATTTTTGCTTTCTTTTTCCTGTAGAAGGTCAGATTCAAGACTTCTAATTTTTTCTTTTAATAAAGTTATTTGAGGATCAGCATTTTGTTCTTCAGGAATTTTACTCAAATTTTCTTTCCCATCAATTATTTCTTTTATATTTGTATATTTAGGATCCTATATTAAGAAAATAATAATTATTTATTATCAAGCCACTGTGAAAAGAGAATGAAGAATATAAAATTATATAAATTTTAACCTACATTTTTTATGATATTCTTAAATTAATTTAATAATTAATAAGAAAATTAATATTAAATAATAAGAAAAATGTATTCTAGAGAAGATATTAAACAGGTTTAATACCGTTAAATGAATCTAAATACAATGAAAAACTATGTTAAACAAAAGAGGGAAAAATATATTTAGTATAATTTAATGATTACTTACTAGGTTTTCATTTAAAAAGTTTTCAATGCGACTTAAAACTTGTGTTTGATGCTGAAACTGCATCTAAAAATAAAATTTTATCATACATTTGAATAATGAATGATAAAATTTGATATAATGAAT
Organism: Caerostris extrusa; assembly: GCA_021605095.1. Classification (NCBI taxonomy): domain Eukaryota; kingdom Metazoa; phylum Arthropoda; class Arachnida; order Araneae; family Araneidae; genus Caerostris; species Caerostris extrusa. Next base: position 15,734 of record BPLR01016167.1, on the reverse strand, counting down.
CAAAAAGAAAACAAATCTAACTGGTTAATAATATTAAAATTATTTTACTTCTAAATCTCCTCTTGTAATTTTTTCTTCCTCTAATTGGAACTGCAGATCTTCAATTTTCCTGCGATAGAATAAGATATACATAAGATGCATTTATATACTAATAAAAAACAACAGAAAAGCACAGTTAAATACAATAAAAATAATGTAAAGATTTGTTTTAAATAATAATAAAGAACAATAAAGCTAAATTTTGTCTTGCATATTTTTTATGGCACATTTTTAGTTTCAAAATATAAACAACCACAATGATAAATACTTTTTAATACAATGTTTTTTTCTTAAGATGATAGTTTGAGCTCCAGTATAAGAATATAGATTTTTTAAATAATGCAAAGTATAAATATGTTATTTTATACAAATGCATTAAAAAATTGATATGAAGTAAGAAAAAAGATAACAGTTGAAAGTGCTTTTGATGAATGAATTAAAAAATTAAATGTAATACAAATTAAGATTTACATCGCTCCAGCAAATATAAGTTGTTGGAAATTTTTTTATTATGAAAATTCTATTATTAAATTAATTAATTTTATCGCCTATTTAACTGAAGCTAGTCATTTATTTTCAAATATATAAAACTAAATATGCTAATATTTGAATAAATATATACAAATATTTTTATTGTGGCTTTTAAGTACATATAAATTTTTTTGCTTGTATCGTTTTTATGCATAATTTTTTAAAATATTATTTTGACAAAATAAATAAATAAATAAATAATTTATGATCTCAAGTATGTTAAAAGCAAAAACTAAATAACTTTTATAGATAATTGGATGGAAATTACAATATTTTTCTAAATAATGAAATTATATGAAATACATATATGGCCATATAACCATTTTTTTTTTTTAATTTCATGCAGTTTTCAATTTCCTTCTCTTTTTTAATATCAATGTATTCAAATTTGATAATAATGATTTAAGATTTACTCACATGCAAAAACACTTTTAAGAATTAAATTACTTCTTTATAGTTTGACACAATTAAACATAATAAATGGCAATATTTGTGATTATCTCATCTTTTAGTTTGTTTCTCATAAATAGTAAAAAAATGTGTCAAATTTTTAAATAATTTAAAATGATATCTAAAAAAATATTGTACAAAATTTTCATGCAACATGCCTTTTTTCTGTAGATAATTGCTGTTCTGTATCTCTCTTCTCATTTTCATATAGCTGATGTTGCTTTAACAAATCATTATATTTAGTTACAGCCTGTAAAATATAAAATATATATCAGCATGACATGTGTGAAATTTTATTTAAACAAAAATACAACAATAACAACTAATGAATATAAAAGCATCAAGATTCCCTAAATAAATTATATAATGCTTTACCTCTTCGCATTGGCTAACAACTTTGGCAAATTCAGTTCTTTCCAAATCATGTTCTTTAAGAAGCTGCTCAATATGCAATTCTTTTTCTTTTAATACTTCCTAAAAATTACACTAAATGTTTATTTGAGAAGACAAAATTAATTAAATTACATTATACAAAAACACAACAATTTTGAAAGCGTAAAAAGTCAAAATAAGCAAAATGCCAATCAAGAAATGGAATAAAAATAAAAGCCTAAAAAATAAAGAAATATCAAACAAAAATTCATGCACAAAAATTAAAATAACACTTTCCACAAGCACTTCTTCCTCAATGAAGTAAACTTAATAAACTTTTTAGTAGTAACCTATATGAGAAATAATCATCAAAAGAAAATACCCCAGACCTCATTATAATAATGCAATTATTTAAAAAACATCGATTAAATTTATAAGTAAAAAAAAAAAAAAAAAAAAAATTATATTCATCAATGAAAAAGTACTGTATATTCTCAAATTGATAAATAATAACAGTTAATGTGAAATGCTTAAAAAAAAAAAAACTCATTTTTATGCCGAGTTGAAGTTTTAAATGATTCATTAATTATTACCATAAAAAATAATTTTGATTTTAAAAAGAATTAACAAAAATAAAAAAAACCTTTTACTTCACTTATTTTAAAATTTTAAATCAATTTTTCAAAAGATTCACATTTATAACTGACAAGCAAGTGAGTTTATTAAGTAGTTTATAGCTATATTAACTTTAAAAAAAAATAAAACTTTCAATTAGCTGAAGGAATAATAAAGTTGACAAACAAATATAACAATTTTATTTTAAATGGTGGTTTCATGAAATGATTTAAGATGATTAATTTTAAAAACAAATTAAAAACATGATTGCTTGATCTATAGAATCAACTTTTAAAATCTTACTTTTTATATGAACAACTTACTTCAAGAGCCCGACTGGTAGTCATTAAACCCACACCGGTACTTCTAGCTTTTTGCTGCAAAATGAAGCATTATTTAGCATAGACAATGGGGAAGGGGTAATGCGAAGGAGTTAAATCACAGCACATTCCTTAAATATACATACAAAGAATGAAAAAAAAAAAAAAAAAAAAAAAAAAAAAAAAAAAACATGCTACAAAAACAAATATATAATATAATTCATAGCAACTTACTTTTTGTCTTTCTTGAATTATACAAATACAAATGAAGCCTTGTTTTTAATCATACAATAAAATGAAAATAATATAATCCTGAATGACACTTTGCATTCCCATGCATATGTTATGGACAAAATTGTTAATAAGGGAATTAATATATATTTTAAAATAAAGTACATGCAAAAATGAAAACAAGTTAATCATGTTACCTGTGAATTAGTAAGGGATGTGACACCCAGCTTCACTCTACTTGCCTTAGAACTAGTGCTCACAGAACTACTTAATGAGTCTCTGCTGGTAGACCTCATGAGAGGTGTGCCACGCACTGAGGGTGGTTTTGGTGTAGATGTTCCACCAGCTCGTGACACTTTATGTAATGGTGCAAATAATCCATATTTCATTGGACAAGCAAAGTACCTATCAAAAAAATTTTTTTTTTTAAATTGCATTAAACATTAAATACAAAAGTAACTTTATATTAACAAACTATATAGAATTGACAGTGTTACTAATAAAAAGCAGAACAAAAAAATAAGGCATTAAAGAAATATTCCATTCAAATAAATAATAAAAAAAAATTATCTGTAAAGAAATTGTTTTCATTTAATATTTTTTGAAATTATACCTTAAAAATGCATTTTAGGCATGAAATATTGTAAAAATATATATTTCTTTTTAGTTTGATTAAAATATTAAAATAATCAATGTTTCATATGAACAGTAAAAAAAACAGTAACTTTACAAACATTTTAATCAAAAATGGAAACAGCAAAACACATAGAGCCCCACAGTTACTAAACATTATTTCTTTCTAAATTACATTATGTATATTTACTAAAAGTAAATATTATTTACTGACATTTAAGCAATTAAATTTTTAGACTACATGTTAAAAAAGATAATTGACATTTTTATTTATTTTCAGTGTTTATTATAATTAAATAGCAAAATTGCTTTCTTCTTTAGCTATATACCTGTTGAAATATTTAATGAATTCTAATTAAAAGCATTCATAATCCTGTTATAAATTTTTGAAACATTTCAATATATCTGGATAGACAAATAGTCATCAGTTATAAAAAAAAAAAAAAAAAAAAGCACTATGTTTAAGCTTCTCTTTATCTCAAAATGTAAATTTAAAGTCACATTTTTTTTTGGACATTTCTACAGCAAAACATCAAGACCTCTAACATAATTTAATAATAGACCCTGAGACATTATGCTATAATTCAAAATTTTTTTTTATTTATCTTTAGTAGAGGTTGAATAGGATACTCTTGCTGACTTGAAAATTAGTATTACATGTAAAAAAAAAAAAAAAATGACTGCTCAGAGGTTGTATTAAAAGTTTATAATATCAAATATTTCATATTAATGCCAAACAAACAAATAAAATGCAACAAAGCAGTTAAGTATACCTGATAATTTGAATTTGCAATTAGTTATAACAACCAATAGAGTCACCGCCATCACCAATAAAATAGAGTCATAGAATTAATAAACATTAAAATAGATCCAAAATTTTGATGCAGATAATACAGCATTTCTGAATTTGAGAAAGATCTATATGTGTAAAAGAGTATCACTTTTTTAGATCACAATTTGCAGTGTTAAGAATCTGGTTTCACAAGGACGTTCATTACTTTTTCTTGTGCATTCAAAAGTTAAATTTAGAAGAAAGTTATGTACTTAATTTATGTTTTATATTTGTTTGAATTATCAAAAAAAAAAATCTGTTTGTATTTAAGGAACCAAAAAGGATGTTCAATAATATTTCAGTCAAAATCAATATCTTTTATTTCATAAAAAAAAAAAAAAAAAATTATACTGGAAAAAGTAACATTAGAAATTCGTATACAGAAGTATAAATAAATGGTTATAACTCTTTTACAATTATATGCAGGTGTAAAGAATATAATGAATGAAATCAGCTGGTCATTACAAGCTGATGCAATGTCTAGATATGTTGCTTAAAGTAAATCTGAAAATCAGGTTTTTAATCCATTCACATTGAAGATATTCTTCCATTAGGTGTAATGTGTGTAGTCAAAGATTGGAAGTCATCATGGAAGATGTTACTCCTTTCCACTGTCTAGAAACATGCATAAAGCATCAATTATCTCATTGCAAGTTATCTGTAAAAAATTTCATATGCAAAAACAGATCTGCATATTACCCAAAAATAGACACTGCTACTTCCAAATACACCTCTCTTGAGAATGCTTTCTATTTCAAGTAAAAGATAAAATACCTTTTAGGATACATAATTTTAGATACCAATTTGTCCTATAAATGCCTTCATTTTATCTTTTAGAGGCTGAATTAAATTACAAAGTCAACAATAATGGGTTTATATTTAACTATCTGGTCATCCATATCTAATTACAAATGACATCTTGAAGCAATCAAAGAAGTAGGAAATATCAGATATTACACACATGAAATAAATAGCTTAACACAGAGCTTTGATACTTTTTCAAAACCTGACAATGGTAAATTTATTAGATCCCAGAGTGTATTTTTACTTGGTTTTATTTTCTTAACACATTATCAAGGCTTTTCTTACATTATTTATTAAGTTTAAGCTTATTAGTTTTTAACTAAATTACAAAAACCATTATATGTTATTATGAAATAATAATAAAATAAATGTAATTTACTATTAATAGTTATGAGGAAACAAAATTAAATTTGTCTTATTTACACAAAAAATGCACGAATAAATTATAATTTTATATATAACAAAAATATATTGCATGTACATGTGTTTTTATGAGTAAATGATCTGTCTTATATTTCAAATAGAAACTTTTAAACTTATATTTATTATTATTATTATTATTTTTTTTTTTTTTTTTTTTACAAAGATCCATAAATTTCTAAACCTACATTAGTATATTTTAATTTATATTATTTGTAAGCAATATGAATTTACCTTTTCCTGCAACAGATCCATCATTTTTTCCTACAGGTTCATCAAGTGCAATGCCAGCCCATTCACCTTTAGCAAAGTCTGTTACACCAAGAAATTTCAAAATTCCTGATTTATCACCGGTAGTCGAGCTTACAACAACTCTTTCTCCAACTCGCAACCGTGAACATACTCCTTTTGTACTGCTTAAAGAAAGATTTGAAGTGGTCAATCCTCTGCTGGTTGGAGTTGCAAAACCAGGATTTCTTGGAGTAGCAGGAACATTGGGTGTAGGTGTATCACCGGTTTCTGTAATACCTCCAGAAGATTTTGACAATTTTTGGGGTCGAGCAAATATACCTCTCAGAGGTGGACATGAAAAGTATTTTACTCCATTCACTGAACCATCATTTTTACCAGCTGGTTCATCTAAATGGACTCCAGCCCATAGCCCAGGGGCAAATTGGGTTTTCCCTAAAAATTTGACACAGCCTGGTTTCGTGCCATTTACCCAGACACGATCATTTATTTTGAAATTCATGGTGGTTTCAGATGCAGCATCTCCAGCTTCTGTTAAAAGAATATTTTTCAAAAATTATTAAAAATATATACATATTTAAAATAAAAGTCATAAATTTTCTTAACTAATCATTATTTAAAAATCAATCTTTTTAAATAATTTTAATTACCAGAATGAATATCAGAAGCAGTGGTAAGATTTGAAACAGATGAGGATCTTGAATGCGTTCCACTATCTCGTCCGGATGTAGGAATTTTTGAAACAACTGGAATGCTTTTTGCAGGTTTATTGCTAGTCATTTTGGGACAATTTATCACTCAAATTATATTTAACCATTAACAGATGCATTATATGCTACCTGCAAATAAAATTTTATTAAAAAAGTTATAAGAGAAAAGAAATAACTTTGATTATGTGAAAGAATGTAGTTAATAGAATATTTGCCTAGATCTTTTAACTTAATCAATGAACAAATGCATATGTTAAATTTGAATTTCGTTTTCTAAAATTTTCTAGGAATATTTCAAAATAGCTTTATATATTTTCCCTAGGTGATCTAGAAACAAAGGAATGTAATGTTAAAAACTCAAAAAATGAGTCTTACTATTTAATTTAAGGATGCTGAGTGGTCAATATATTCCTTTGCACTCCCATACAATTTTTAATATAATTTATTAGCAAACTACTCTGTATAGTTCTTATTTGCAATTAGAATTATACAGATTGTATAGTTCTAATAGATTGTTAGATTATAGGTTGTTAGTATATAGATTGCATTGTAAATTGTCAGTCAAAAGACCAAGCAACTCTTTTGTAAATGTAAAGTAGGATAGAAATAAAATTTTGATCTAAATATTATTTCAGAGAAGAAGCAAATCATTAAGGTATATAAATTATTGAATAGATTTTAATATTTGTTTCAGGTAGTTTGTTTGTAAATAATTTCAATGAGATGAGAAGTAAATTGAATTCATGTGTTGAAGTATTACCAGAAAATTTGAAATTTTATTTGGATTTTGACACTTAAAATAAGCTACTTTTAAACTAAATTTTGAAATTGTGTATTGCATTCATAAAAACTATGTAGGGCCATAATGCACGATTTATACAATTTGGAGATTTATTTTAAATAAATCATTTTTTTATGTTTTGCTAACAAATTTATTTATTCATGTACATGATCAATTAATAAATTTAGTATACCTAATACAATGAATAATAAAGTAAAATTTTATATCTTATATAAATTTTTTTAATAACGATCAGTACAAATTAATAATTTTAGTGAAAAAAATGTAAAATGAGTAAGAAATATGCTTCATGTGACAGGCGATAAAAAATCATTAACAGAATTTGTAAATTAGCAAAATTTAAAAAGATAACTTGAATCAGATACAGAAATTAGCAGTGTATAAACTTGAATCCAAACTCCATACATTTTCTGAAGAGGTTTAACAACCTTCAAACGTTTTCTTCTTTTGTATTACATTTATTAGAAATATTGTGTCTACTACTGCATCCAAAAAGTAAGACCAATTTTCAATTTAATATTCCCAGGGCTTATGAAATTTCAATTTTTTTCTGTTTTAGGTTGATGGCACTGTCCTTGACATCTGTGTGAAATTTGACGTCAAAATATTTATTAGTGTTTGAGTTACGTTTGGCTTTGTGAGATGCTAAAACTGATTACGGCGATTTTGAAATGTCTGAATTAATGGAGCAAAAAACTTGCATTAAATTTTGTTTGCGGAAATGCATAGAATGCTGCAGAAGGCATTCGATGAGCATTTCTATATCAGTAAGAAATGTTTACAAGTGGTATAAACAGTTCAAAAGAAGGCAGAGAACGCATTGAAAACGAAAAGCCCTCTGGTCCACCATCAACCTCAAAGAAGCTCACATCTAAAAAATTAAAGATTTTGTGCTTTCAAGCCGTCAATTTACAATTACAGACCTTGCTAATGATGTTGGAATTTCAAAAGGATCGGTCAATTCCATTTGGACCTCAAACGTGTCAAATCTCAATTGGTACCGGAAACACTGAATGCGTCAGTTCCCACTGCATTGATTTTTTGTGACTTTTTCACCAAAACTGAAACCCATATGATACCATAACCACCGTATTCACACCGTGCGACTTTTGGCTATTCCGTAAACTCAAAAGACCACTCCGGAGACTCCGTTTTGACTCGATTGAAGAGATTCAACGTGAATGCTGCGCGCTTTGAAGGCCCTCCCTACGATGACTTTTTAGCACGCATTGAGGATTGGAAAAAAGTTGGCATAAGTGCATTGTGTCCGGAGGGGATTACTTTGAAGGCGATGAAATAAATTTGGAAGAATAAATGAAGAGTTTTTGAAAAAAAAAAAAAATTGGTCTTACTTTTTGGCCACAGTAGTATTCTTGAGGCTGCAGCTGACTAAAGTTCTAAGACTTCTTTCTTTTAAATCAAAACTATGCATTTACGTTTATTCCACAGCATGTAGCAGATATAAAATTTAAAAATGCCTCCCATTTATTAAAAAAAAAAACTAAGTTGAGGCTCAAGCCTGTAATGCCAGTAAAGAAGAAGTTAGATAAATAATATATACATATTTACAGCAGAACTTCATATTGATGCTTCAGATTATGCTTTAATATCACTAATGAAATGCATTTATATTTATAAAAATGTAATTGCGAATGTTGGGGACATGATGCATAAAATTTATAATGACATGATGCATAAATTTTATTTTTTATATGGCTAAATTTGAAGAAAAAACATGAATTTTATGTCAAAAAAACCTCCAATATTTTAAGCATACTGAATATTTTTAAATTATTTATAATTTGTATAATATATAACTTTTATTAAAAATAATTTAGTAGTTAAGAGATAGTGACTAATAAAGTAGAATGCTATTTGAATCCATATAATACACAACTTAAGTATAAACTGTCACATTTTCAGCGTATGCTTTTTCTATTATGTTTTGTAGTATAATTTTCTGCAAAATTAATAAAATGATTACTTAATTATGCATATGTTCTTTAAAATATTATATTTCAGAATGTTGTTTTGATGCATTATACATATGCCTCATAAAGTGATGTTACAACCCATGACACATTTTTTTTTTTGTGAATCCTAAGTAACTTTGACTCAACTGCTAATATTTTACACTGAAATCTGTTTTTTTTCCCCCTCAGGTATTTTTGTACTGATATTATCCTCTATATTGCAAATAGAGTAGTTCCTGTCATGTAAAATATGCTCTTGATCAAAAACATAAATACTTTATTTTGCAAGTCATTCATTTTAATAGGAACACAACATGTAATCCTGAGAGAAAGCATGTCAATATTCTCCTAATAAATGTACATGCATACATATTGGTTTTATTCTAGAAAAAGCACATACTTGGATCATGAAATTTAGTGTTGCTAATAAAATTCAGAATTTTCACTATTAGCTTATAATTATTCACTATTAGCTTTTTTTTTTTTTAGCACAAGCATTATTAGAAATGCTTGTGCTAAAAAAAATAGCACAAGCATTTCTAATAATCATGATCAAATAATATTTCTGACAAATCTAACTGATACTGTTCACTGATATTGTTTGTTTATTTCTTTTCTTGAGCATCTTCTCCTATGTAAAATTCTTTTTTTAATTTATACATAGTTTCTTCTAAGTATCATATCTTGATTTTTACTTAAAACAAACTTTTTTTTTAATTGGTAATTTTGCCAAATTATTGCTGATTTTCTTTTCCGATTTTCTAAGAGATGATTTAACTTATACTCAGGAGAACTTTTAAAGAGATTTAATTTTCTTTGTTACACTTTTTTTTTAATGTCTCTTTTAAAGTACAATTTTCTTTTGCTTCCTTTTTAAGAATTTTTAAAGCTTTTATATTTTCTTTTTGCTCTGTTCTGTATAACATCTTCCTATATCAAGGCATCTTTCTTGAAGAGATCTTTCTATACTTGTTAATGACACATTTATGCATGTATTATATTTTACAAAATTTATAGAATATATAAATCTTCTTATGCAAACAACAAAGAAAATGCAGATTATTTAATAAAAATACAACATTTTCAAGTAGTCTCTTTTTAACCTAGTAGAAGAGTAGAGTAGTAGATTAATAACCAATAAAATTAGTAACCAATAAAAATTTTTCTTTTTCTCTGCAGGAAGATTCCATATATAATTTTATACTGTAACCAGATTTCAAATACTATTTTATCTCTAAAATACTATTACCAATTACTGCTATAACTACTAACTCTTTCCTTTTAAAAAATTAGTTTTTACCAAGTAAGCTTAGTACAATTACGTCATATTCAAAAAGAATATAATTTTTCAATAACATCAATTTTTTCCAAACATAATTTTTTATAATTTGACAATGTTTTACACATATCATAGAATTCTTTAAAATAAATATTAATCCTTAACAAAAATTTGTTTTCTTATTCAAAATAATTAACTATTACCAAGAGATACAGAAAATTCAATGTAGTGGGTGTATTACCAACTATTTTTAAGTAAAAAATTTTCAATTCTTTGCTGTAAACCCATTTATTGTTCCTAAATTGGAATCTGGAAAGCATTTTCATAATCTTTTCTGTGATTGTTATTAAGATTACAGGATTACAACAGAAAAAAAAAAATCAAGAATGAATTTAATAATATACATATATATATATATATATTAAATATGTTTGCCATGTTCTACAATGCAAAAAGCCAATATTTCACAATAATTTATAACTTTCATGTACTTTGAAAATTATATATAAGCTACATGGAATTAGGCTTTGCTTGATGCATTACATGATAGGTTTTTAATAAAAAAAATTTAAGAACTCAAACTCATAATCTAAAATGACTATTATATGTATATGTGTGTGTGACAAAATATTAGGCACAATTTTATTTTACTATAATCACAGGCAAAACATAAAGTTAAATATTCAAAAGAAATTAAAATGCAAAAATAATATGTCTTTAAAAATATGATACATAAAATAATAAATTTTTATGAAACATTAAAATATTGATTAAATTTTTAATTAGAGATATTTTAAGCACATCTTATAAGCATATTATCACCAAATTTTAAAAAAACATTTTAAATTTCAAACTGTCTTAAAAAATATCTATAATTACACTAATATTCTACTATACAGCTGTATTATTATATTTAACAATTAAATAATAAAATATAAGCCGAAAGAATTTTTCATAAATATAATATTATATTAATGTTATATTTTTTTAAATTATATTTAAAAATCTTTAAATTCCTTTCTCATTCCATATTGTTAAATTTAATATACAATTACACTTATTTACTTAATTAAGAAGGAGAAATTTCAGATTTGGCTACAAGTTAAAATAAATCATTTAATGTCATCCTTAATTTCATTAGGAGAGATAAAAATTAAACATAAATAGCACACATCAGTTAACAGATCTTTGAAATGAATTGCCAGAAGAAAATACCTAAGTAAAATAAAACAGAATTAATCAAAAGAGACAGATCCACTGCTAAGTGCCAAAGGCTAAAAAATATCATTATTGTAAGATGAGTCAAAAATAGTGAATGTACAAAGGAAAACATTCTTTTTTTTTTTTTTCCCTCTCTCATGAGAGAAATAAAATTCAGTATTGTATCACAAAGTAGGTCAAATAAAAGTTTTTAATTTGAAATATATACATATATATATATATATATATAATATTGGCAATTTTAAATAATTCATTTCAACTTTCATAAATATTAAAATGTTTTTAAAATTACTAATTAAAATAAAAATAAAATTATTACAAGATGTATTAGATGATAAATACAATACAAATTATTTCTATAACACAAACATTTTAAAAAAGTATTTGAAAAGTATTAAGTATTTGAAAAAAGAAATATTCAATTTACTTTTGACGGCAAATAGTCTTTAGTTTTGCAGCGACAGTATTTCATATGATTCTACAGATACATTTTGACCCTAAAAAATAAAATTCCTTATTTTCATAAAAATACAATACATGGATGTATGATAAACACTGAAAATTTCTATAAGGACTACATCTGAAAAGTACTTTTTTTTAAAGAATGGGTTTTCAACCAATAGATATAATGGATGTAAAAAAATTTTTTAAAGCCCACCACCCCTTGAGAGCACTCTGAACTGAGCAGTACGACAATTCTAGCCTTTAAAAATCTTTCTCAAACATCTTCAACATGATATCTAATGAAATGATTTTGAAAAATGCATTTATAAATGTAAATGAAAGTTTCAGAAGTATAACTTAATAATTGAATTTGTTTTATAAATTAATCTCTTTAAGAGAAGTTTAGAAAGTTTAACTATTTAGTCAAAATTCCATAAAAGCAACAGACTAATAGATATGATAAGATTTTAAGATATTTCTTTTTCAAATTCAGAAAATAATCTTTACAGAGTAAATTAAAAAAGATAGCCACAATGTTATTTCAATTCATGAAATAATGAAAATTGTTGATAATTTTATTTATTACTTTAAATACATATACAATAAACTGAGATCTTTGAATGCATAATTCCTTTGAAAGAAACTTAAATGATAATTTGGCTAAAATTTTTATATTTTAAAATGTAAATTAATAGTGCCTTTTAAGGAGCATAAATAAAACCGTTAGAAAAATATTATTTTCCTAAAATTTTCTACTTATTTTTTTGTTAACTTTCAAAGATAGTACAATATAGTTGCAGAAGACGGCAACATTTCATAGTTGTAAGCTTTCTGCAACAGCCACTTTTTATTAGAATAAAAATTGGTCAGCAATCCCACAATATAAAATTACAAATATACACTACTTGAATTATAAAACATTCTTTTTTGTTATGAAAGTATGGTAATAAGACATTTAGAAACAGGAAGTCATTTAATTCTTTCTCGGGTCATCCATTGCAAAAACAGGTTCCCTGTTTTATAGTTAAAAATTTGTGAAATAAATGAAAGGCGGGATTTTTTTTAAGAAAATGAACTTGTTTTAACAGAAATGTATGCTTAATTGATAAACAACTTGAAATGAACAGAAATACAAATTGTATAATTCTCTAAAATGTACATGTTATAAACATTATAAATTATATATATAATGTTATATATACATACATAAAAATATATATTTTTTATGTTAATTTATTTTGAAATTTGCTATTCATATAAAAAAAAAAAATCAAGAAGAAAGAAAATTGAAAAAGAATTTTAAAAAGGGTGCATCTTAGATTCTTTTTTTAAACTAAATTGCTTTATTACATAATAAATTTATTTTTTTTGTTCAATTTAAAAAATTAAATACTTTCCCACATTTTTAATTACCTGGATAACATATTTAATTTTATTGCTAAGAAAAATAGTGCTATTCCATTAAAGAGACAGTAAAAAAGGAAAATATGCATGAATGAGCAAGGGTTTAAAATATTTACTATGTTTATATTAAGCACCAGAATAGCATCCCGACTCACTGCATTATGATTCTCCAATGATTTGGTAAAATTTTTTTATTAAACAACAAAGTGTTGTCTTGTTAATGGAGAAACTTTCCCATCTTTTATTCAAGGCAACCCACAATTTATGTTATTATTTAGAAAAAAATAAGAAGATTTAAAATAATTAATGATAATAAAGCTGTAAAATTGTTTAGGAATGAAAATAATTACTAAATTTATGCATAATCCACCACAATTAAAACTGAATATAATTATTTAGTATTTCAATCATTCTCAAATGAATGAATAAAAAGTACAGGAAGTTGGAAAACGAAGCAGAGTAAGGGAACAAGCCATCTACTTATAAAAGAAAAGGAAATTCAAATGAGCACACAAAATAAAAATACATATTTGTTTATATATGATCAAAGACATTCTATGAAACAGAAAAAATATCACTTCATTTAAAATATCTTTTGGGCTATTTAACATACCATACGGTTCAGATATAAAATCATAGACACTGGAGGAATCAACAAATATGATGCATTAAGAGTTTGAGATTTCTCAGTGTATAACACAATAGAAAAACTAAAAACTTTTAAGTAATAATTAAGGTGTGATTAAAACAATATATTCTATGAGGATAAACTTTAAAACTGTATAGTAAATTTTTTCATGCATAATATTTGTCACATTAAATGTTATTTACAATTCATTTATTGAATAATTTCAGTTTCTAATACCCCCCACACACAAGACAATACAAAATTTTAGTAAAAATACCTAAAACAATGATGCAGTACTAATTCCGAGAAATCAAATATGGACTAATAACCAATAAGCCAATTAGGCTTTTGAAAATAATGCAATAAAGTGAAATAATAATGTTGAAAGGATGAACGTAAATAATTCAAACTTAAAATGAATCAAGTAATATTATGTATGCATAAATAGTAAAAAAAAAACTTTAAAAATAAAAAATAATAATTTTTTAAGAAGAAACAAATAAGTTTAAAAATTCAAAGGATATTTTAGATATAATTGTAACATATGAATATTGTAACATATGAACATATCATATGATACAATGTTCATTGTAACATATGAACATTGTTTTATATGAAATTAAACTCATATAAACATTGCTCTAATTTAGTATTGTAATATCATAGTGACTAAATTTTTATTGTAATCAGTTTTTATATTTAGCCAGATATGGATTTATTTAATTTGTTAAGATTTTTCAAATTACATATATGGGGCAAGAATTCAACTTTAAATAAATAATCCAAATTTTAATATGTAAAATACAATGCATCTTTAAAGTACTTACCTGATTATTATATTTTAAAAAAATTGATAGTCGTAATCAAATTAAGCACATTTAAAATACAGTTATTTAAATGGATTTTATATTAATGGTAAATTATAGCCTTTTATATATAGGTTAGATAAATTGAAACAGTTAACTAAAGCTATTAAAAATTTCAGGAAGCTGTCAATAAAAACAGCACCTGTCAAATAAAATACTCTCCCCTTTTTTTCCTTGTTTCAAAATGTCATTAATATATGTAAAACGATCTACAATTTCAGAAATACAATCAAACGGAAAACGTCATTATACGAGAATTTTGAATTCCGTTAAAATTATGCACATGATAAAATACTAAGTCTATAGTTATTTTTTAATACATATTATAATCAAATCATTCATGTGTGCTAAAAAAAAATGCTCGAGAGGTCAAAAAATTTTAAAAATAATTCTATATAAATTTTTAAGTAATTAAATGCAAGATGCATGTTAACAAATGCAAAAATAAAAATAAAGAATTTTTCAAAAATGTTTTTGTCCTACAATTATAGAGACAATTTAAGAAAGAAATAATAAAATGAAAACATAATTACTTCTAATACGTGATCGAAAATTTTAGCCAGAATTCGTGCTCTTTCGTTTTCGTAAACATTCAAAAGATGATTGCCAAAGTAATGAATGATAATGAAAATGCATAACATATAACATATGGAAGTGGAAAAATAATAATAAATAAATAAATGTATAACATTTTAGTAAGAGAGAGCTAACAAACAATTTACTAGAAATAGGAAATTGCTGATTTGTTTTTAATTAGATCTAATTTATCATTCCAGGGCCCATTTTATATTATTTAAAAAATTTATTTATAGACCACGCTTTTCTGTTTCATTCCAGCGTTTTAATTTTGTAATTTGAAAATCAACACAGGTTTAGCTATATAGGATCGAAAACTTGTGCGGGAGCAGTAC